>RJWT010039079.1:0-12720 GCA_004365215.1 Cuniculus paca | reverse complement strand
CGCTCTGACTATCTGAATACATTTGAGTTCATGGACAAACTCGGAGAAAACTTGAAGATAAAACTAGCTCAAGCCAAACTTTAAGGTCACACCTGGGCTTAGAAGGATACGTGTGGTCTGCAGGTTTACATTTTTTTTTTTTTGTATAACACTCAAGGGTATAAAAACAAAATCAATTTTGTAATTAGAAGCCAGAGTTGAACTTTTCTATGAGTTTATAGCCTTTTTCTTACACATACAGTTAGGCCGTCTTCGTGAATATGGCAGGGAACTTTTTTTTAAATTGTGTTTTACTCTCTAGGAGCAGCCTCGGAATTGCTCTAGTATTCATTCCTGTTCATAGTCACTGTCTCCATGTTCCGATATAAATGACCAAAATCAAGAGAACTCAAAAGGTTGCCTTTTTCATGTAACCTTTGGGGACAATAGCCCCAGTGTTGTTGCCTAAAATCCGTGTGAAGCAGAAACTCACTGCCTTCCCTCCTGTCCACGAGCATGGGCCCTGAGCAGGCCTGGTGTGACAGACGTCCTGCTATGCGAGGTAGAGCTCTCCGCTGAGCTCACACGTGATTGGAACGAAGAGTATGAGTGTAACCGAGCGTTAAAGACCCGCAGTCATTTTTGTAAAGAGCATGTTGAATGTGTCCAGTATGCTGAATATTTTTAGGCCACTAGGGAGTTCAGAATCCAGAGAAAACACTGACTACAGGTTTGGTCCTCTGTGCTTGTCTCTTCCCGTTCCTAGCCTGACCCGAGTATTACGCTACCCGAGATAGCATATTCCATCCGCGTGCAGTAATGTAAGCTGTGCCATTTGTGGACTTCTGTTGGCCCATTTCCTTTCTTTTATACAAATGTGATTTCCCAGAAGTTGATAATAAACACTAGTCTAGTCGTGTTCTTCATCCGAGCTATTAATTTTAATTAAAATGATGTACTAATCACTCTTCTGCGTTTCTAATTATGTGTGTTTACATGCCAAGTACTGTGCTACATGACATAGGAATTTAATTTGAAAAACATCTCTGTTCTCTAGAAGTTTACCATGGGGGAATTGGATGAGTCAAGAGACAGACAGTGAGAGGTAGAGTTGACAAGTAGACGGAAAGATGACCAAAGATCGAACGAAAGGAGTGGAGAAGAGAGGCCGTCTGTACACATACCAAAGAGTTCAGACATTATGTTGCAAGTTAATAAGGGGCTAATGAAGAGCTTTAAGAAAGAAGAGACATGGTCATATTTTTGTTTAAAAAAAAAAAATACCCTGGGCAGCTTTAAGAAAAGGACAGGTGGGGCTGAGTGTGGTGACACACACCTGTAATCCCAGCACTCAGGAGGCTGAGACAGGAGGACTGCCTCAAGTTCAAGGTCAGTTTGGGCTACATAGTGAGATCAAGACCAGCCTGAACTACATAGTGTGATCCTGTCTCAAAAAAAAAAACTAAATTTAAAAAAATGAAAAGAACAGTATCATGAGGAGTAATGTAGTGGGCACACCTGAGGGAGCCTGGCCTGGAGGCGATTGTAGTACTTTAGTTGGAAACTGAAGATCTGGAGGAAGCAGTGGGACTTGAGGGGACTGGGGTGGAGATGAGGAGGGCTTGAGACAAGGAAGCCGAATGGCGGGGGCAGCAGGACATGTGGGGGTTAAGGGAAAAGAGTAAGGCAGGCAGGCTTCCCATGGCTCTGGCTCCACACCTGGAGAAAGGCTGTCTTCTTCCCAGCATCTTTGGGAGGAAGACTCGCCTCAGAAGTCACCTATCCGGGTTATTTCTGGTCTGCCTTCCTGGCAAGCTTGGAGTCAGGCCCTGACACTGCCTCAACACTAATCTCTTCGAAGACCCAAAAGAACACAACCTTTCAGGATCCTGGTGGAACTGCTGTAAGATGTTCTCTTTATCCAGTTCTTCCCCATGTTTTGTTTCCTGCCCTTGATGGTATTCATGCTTCTGAATTTATTTATGACTACTATGCTCCAATGTAAAGATCTACCAACCACTGTTACCTGTTAACAGCGATGCCTCTAAGCCATTTTAAGCAGGGTAGATGGGTCTAAAAGGGAAAGAAACATCCATTCTTTACCATAATCCTGTACTTTCTTAGCAAAATCCTAACAGATCGTGTACCAGTTTCTAGTGACAAAATTGGAGGTTAATTAACTTAGCAGTAGACCTGCTATCCATTTTAAGCCCCTGATGTCCAACAAGCTGGTTAGGTGGAATGTTCCTTCAGACGGCTGGACATTGGACTTTTCATAGAACTCAAACTGTTTTAACATTGAAACTTTACATCAAAAATAATTTGTCAAATATAATCTCTGCAGTCTCTTCCTCTCATCTAAACTTACTGCCCTCTGTTCCTACCTCCCTATTAGTGTACTCATTTCCCCTCCCTTTGACAGGATTTGAATTTGTTTAAAAAGTCAAGCTGGGGATGTAGCACAGTGGTAGAGCACATGCCTAGTATGTCTGAGAGCCTGGGTTTGGTCCCAGCAGCACACACATGAAAGAAAGAGTGAAGAAAAGAGTTTTCTGCTACATATTCGTTCCACACTGCAGCCTCTGGTAGGTGGTATCTGCCATTCTCAGTGTGTGATGGGCAAGGACTGGGGCATTGAGCAGTAATGAAGATTGCAAAA
The DNA here is from genome assembly GCA_004365215.1 of Cuniculus paca. Taxonomy (NCBI): domain Eukaryota; kingdom Metazoa; phylum Chordata; class Mammalia; order Rodentia; family Cuniculidae; genus Cuniculus; species Cuniculus paca. Next base: position 10,082 of record RJWT010039079.1, on the reverse strand, counting down.
TGTGACTAGCCGTTCTGACTGGGCCTCGGGAACCCTTACAGTGGAGGTAGGTCTGTCCACTCTGCCTGTATGCTCTGGGTTTGGGTGAAAGAAGAAAACATCATATGGTGATGGTAATGACGAAATCATCCACGAAGCGATGGCATTGGGTTGGACGAGCCACTCGCCCTGCCAGCACACGAACTCGTTGGAGTAGGTCAGATCAGGATCGACATCTGGCCAAGGACTAGTGAAGGCTCTAAAATAAGCAGCAGATGGGCATAAGCTGACAGGTACAGACAGGTCCCTCTGCAGGCAAAAGGTTTATTTTGTAACAACTTAGAGGATCGAAATCGACCTGGAAAATGACAGTGATGGCAACGGAAGGCAAAGGGTTCCAGATTTAAATCCTCTTCTGTTACACAGGTGCTATTTTTTGGAATTTTTTTAACTGCAAAATTTTAAATTTCAATCTTAACGGTTACCAGTCTGCTCCAGTGCAAAGCTCTACCCTGTTCTTGTGATAATACTGTCTGCCCAAGGCACTGACAAGTGACTTTCTGTCTCTTATTTGAGTTTTTGTATAATAAAAATTTCCCCTAAAATTAGGGATATTGACTCTTCTATTAAAGAGATAAGGTCAGAAACTGTATAAAAATAATAATGAAGGCTTTAAATATTTTCATCAATATACGATGAAATTCTTGTGTTTTTACAAGCTTTCTGATACTAAAGGTTTTATTTCCTAGTTCCTGTCGTTTTGTTTTATTGGTACGGAGGGTGGAACACAGGGCCCTTCATTGAGCTACATTTCCAGCCCCCTTTTTAGTGTTCATTTTGTGACAGGGTCTCATCAAATTTCTAATTTTCCAGGCTGAGTTCAAGTTTTTCAACTTCCTGCCTCGACCACCCAGTGTGCTGAGGTTACAAATGTGTGCCACCATGACCAGATGTTGTTGCATTTTTTAAAAATCCATTTTATTTCAGAGAAAAAAGAGAAAACAATTTCAAAACATGTCAATCAGGAGGCAACAATGGTACATACTGCACATTGTCACCCCCAAATCATTCACCCAGAGCACATGACATCTGCATTCCATTGTCCGAACAATACCAGCACAAATCTTTCTCTTCAGCAAAGTCAGAGAAATCAGTATTGTAACTATCTTACCTCTTATGTACATACACATACACATATACGTATGTTGTTGCAACGCGAGAGATAAAAGAGAAAACAGAAAGAAGGAAAGGAGGCCTTTACTGCCTGCACGAGAGGCCTGGCAAAGAGATGCCGGCACCTTCTAAAAGGAACAAAGAAAAACCTCGGGCTTTATTTGGAATTGACAGGAGTGGAGTTAAAGGGGTGGGCGGAATGATGTGTTGACAGCTGATTGGAGGAGCGTTGGCATGCGTGAAAAGCTGGAAATTTAACTTTTGGGCTCCAGAGAAGACCACAAAGGGAGGCACTGTCCAGCACCATGTTAACTCGCACATGGGAAAAATTTGTCAGTTGTTACTTTCAGCTTCTCACACTAGTGAGACAATATGATGTTTACACATCTGTGTCTGATTTATTTCACTTATGAATATGTTCTCAAGTTGCATCCATTTACCTATAAAAGTCTCCAGTTTATCCTTCTTTGTGGCTGAGTATTACTCCATTGTATAAAAATACTACATCTTTTTTATCTATTCCTCAGTCAATGGGCATTTGGGTTGTTTCCAAGATCTGGCTATTACAAATTATGCTGCTATAAACATGGGTGCACATATATCGCTGTGGTATGATGTTTTTAATGCTTTTGGGAAGATACCCAGGAGGGGAATAGCTGGGTCAAATAGGACCTCCAATCCTAGTTTTTCGAGGAACCTCCACACTGATTTCCACAGTGGTTGCACCAGTCTGCATTCCCACCAACAGTGGAGAAGAGTTCCTTTTTCCACACACCCTCTCCAGCATTTGTTATTGCTTGATTTCTTGATAATAGCCATTCTCTTTGGGGTAAGGTGGAATCTCAGTGTTGTTTTAATTTGCATCTCTTGAATGACCAGTGATGTTGAACATTTTTTCACATATTTATATGCTGTTTGTATTTCTTCATCTGAGAAGTGTGTATTCATCTCAGATGCCCATTTTGGATTGGATCTTTAAATCTGGGAGGACTGATTTTTTTTTTTAGTTCTTTATATATTCTTGATAGTAGTCGTTTGTCTGAAGTACAGCTGGCAAACATTTTCTCCCACGTTGTGTACAAAGCTTTTCAATAGGATGAGATCCCAGTTGTTGATTCTTTGTGATAGTTCCTGTGCAATAGGGGTTTTATTCATAAAGTCTTTGCCTATACTAGTGTCTTCTAGAGTTTTACCTACACTATCTTCTAGCTTATTTAATGTTTCTGTTTTAATATTAAGATGTTTGATCCATTCCAATTTTAGCTTAGTGCATGGTGAAAGGTATGAGTCTAGTTTTAATCTTTGGCATGTGTAAAGCCAGTTTTTCCAGCACCATTTATTCAACAGGCTATCTTTCTTCCAGTGAATGTGTTTGGTACTTTTGTCAAAGATAAGGTGGCTTAGTGTGTTTGGAGTTGTTTCTACATCTTCTAATCTGTTCCATTGATCTTTGGATCTGTTTTTTTGCCAGTACCACACTTTTTATCACAGTAGCTTTATAGTATAATTGCAAGTCAGGGATTTTGATGACTCCTTTCTTGTCTTTGTTGCCCAGGATTATCTTTGCTATTCTAGGTTTCTTCTGGTTCCAGATGAATTTTAGATTGTTTTCTCTAATTCTGTGAGATATGCTATTGGAATTTTGATTGGGATTACATTGAATCTGTATGACAGTTTTGGAAGTATGGCCACTTTCCCTATATTGGTTTTTCCTACCCAAGAGCATGGGATTATCTCTCTATTTTCTGATATCTTCTTCAATCTCCTTTTTTCAGAGTACTGTAGTTTTCAATATAGAGGTCTTTTACATACTTTATCAGATTGATCCCTAGGTATTTCATTTTTTGGGTGCTTTTTTGAAAGGTGTTGTTTCCCTGATTTCTTTCTCAGTGAGTTTGTTATTCGTGTACAGGAAGGCTACTGATTTTTGAGTGTTGACTTTGTATCCAACTACTCTACTGAATTTGCTTATTAAATCTAGTAGTCTTTTATTGGAGTTTTGGGGTCTTCTATGTAGAGTATTATGTCATCTGCAAATAATGATAATTTAACTTCTTCCTTTCCTATCTTTGTTCCTTTTATTTCGTTCTCTTGTCTAATTGCTCTGGCTAAAGTTTCCAGGACTATATTGAGTAAGAGTGGAGACAGTGGACATCTTTGTCTTATTCCTGATTTTAGAGAGATAGTTTTCAGTTTTTTTGTCCATTTAGTATGATGTTGGCTGTTGGTTTGTCATAGATGGCTATTATTAGATTGAGGTAAAGGCCATCTATTCCAATTTCCTGTAGGGTTTTTATTATGAATGGGTGCTAGACTTTGTCAAAAGCTTTTTCTGCATCTATTGAGATGATCACATGGTTTTTGTTCTGTTAACATGGTGTATTGCATTTATGGGTTTATGTATGTTGAACTATCCCTGCATCCCTGGGATGAATCCCACTTAATCATGGTGCGTAATCTTCTTGATTATTTGCTGCATTCTATTTGCCAGTATCTTATTAAAGATTTTTGCATCTGTGGTTCTCTTTTTTAGTTGGGTCCTTCTCTGGTTTTGGTATCAGGGAAATGCTTGCTTCCAGGAATGAATTTGGGAGTATTGCTTCCCTTTCATTGTTTTGGTTTTTGAAACAGAGTCTTTCTATGTCTCCCAGGCTTTCCTTGAACTGGCTAAGTAGCCCAGGCTGCCCTTGCAATCCTCCTGTCCCAGCCATCTGAATGCTGAAATTTAGCACCACAATATTCAGTCCTATTTTTAATATTTGGGATGAACATTGATTCCAAATCATTAATTCCTGTGGAATAAGAACTCGAGGAACTCTGAATTTGAATGATGCATCAGACTCTGAAGGAGGAGAATTTTGTAGACATTGTAGCATTATTTGTTAATTTTGGTATTATCCCAAACTTGCATAAAAATTATGAGAATAGTGTGATAAATTTTTCACAGTAGTTCCCTTTGGTGTATCTTTCATGCACCCAAAACGCACACACTTATTTTCCTGAACTGCTTTAGAGTAATTGAGGACACTTTTCCCATTTTATTCTTAAAATCTTTAGCATGTAAATCAAAAGAAAGAAAGAAAGAAAGAAAGAAAGAAAGAAAGAAAGAAAGAAAAGAAAAGAAAAGAAAAGAAAAGAAAAGAAAAGAAAAGAAAAGAAAAGAAAAGAAAAGAAAGACTGATTCTCTTAGTACAATTAGCGGAATTAGGAGACCTAGCATTAATTGTTAACACAATGTAATACAGGCTCTATTCAAATTTCAACAGCTGTTCCCATAATCAGCATCTTCCCCTCTCCTTTCCAGGATCCAATTCAGGGTCACACATTGCGTTTAATTGCCACGTCTCTCGTCAAAATCGAAAACTGTAAAAATGCATTATTTAGTGTCGTAGAAATTGCAGTTTGGACAGCAGATTCAGATAAGTCTGCCTCTGGTCAGGGGAAAGTGGAAACTTATGGATTAGCTGTGCTGATTTCTTACAAAGCAGTGAAAATTCTTGAGTAGAAAGACTTCTGTTGAATGTTATGAAAGAACAGGAGCTGCTTAATGGATAGGAGACAAAAGTGTTCGTACTTGGTAAAAATGTCCATAAATCAAGGGTCTGGTAGCCTTGGACATCTCAAGCATCTGGACACAAAATAATTATCTGGTCCTTCCGGATGCCCTGTGTGTGTGTGTGTGTGTGTGTGTGTGTGTGTGTGTGTGTTCCCAGGCACCTAACCCAGGACCGCAGGCATAGTGGGCAAGTACTCTGCAAGTACCAGGCTAGATTCCCAGCCCCCAACTCCACTTTAAGAAGGTCTTTCAATATTGCTTGCATCCTAGTTTTCCTTTTCACATTGTCTCCTTTTGTCTAAAACAGTCCCTCGCCCTTCCTTTGTCTTTCTGAACCCTGACATGTTTAAATCACACAGGCTAATGTAGGGGCGAAGGAAAAATTCCTCTCCACCCTCTGAAGATTCATTGGAATAAACAGACATTCATCCGTTTATTCATTAATTCACCTGAGTATGGACTCACAGTCCCTTCTTTTATTCCATGGACTGTACTCCCCCACATGACTATATATTTTGATGCCTGAGATTTGGCTGGTGTGAATCCCATCAAGCTGGATCCCATCAGCATTGTAACATAAGTATTTGTAAGCAGTGAATTTGGCTAAAGAAAGATACCATCCTTATATCAGGCCACCCACTGTCATTGCTTGTCTTAAGCGGGACTTCCTCTGAGAGGGACATATGGCCTTTCCTTTCTACCCACAGAATATATTTGTCCTCCCTTCCTTCAGGCCTGACCACTACCTCCCCCAGTGGCTCAGCTGCAAGTCTTGGAAGATTGCCCTTTTCAAGACTGGAGTTTTAAAAGCTTAATGCTACCATTAAAGAACCATTCTGGGGAAAAAAAAAAAAAAAAGAAAGAAAGAAAGAAAAAGAAGAATCATTCTGGAGTTAGAAGCAAACAAAGGTATCAAGGTGCTAGGATTACTGCCTCCCACCCCTTTGTAGAGACGGGAATATCTACTGCTAACCTCCACTTTCAGGCTAAACTATGCAGTCCATGGAGTGCACCATTTGGTAGTAGTCAAGAAGGCAGGGCAGAGTATAACTGGGACAGGCAATGGAGGCTTATGGGCAGGTAGCAATGTCCTACTGCTTGACAAGGGTGGTGATGACAGGAGTGTCTTGCAATAATTTATTAAGCTATACATAATTTTATGTGGTTTACTGTATTTGCTCTTTTTAACAAGAAGGTCAAGAAGTGTATTAAGAAACCTATTCTGAATTTCTCTGGGCTAACAGCCCAAGAGCAGGTCCTCCTGGAACAAATCCAGGAACTTTCTGCCTAGTGTTAGCTTCATCTTGCTGACAAAGCCTGTTGTTTTGCTTTTGATAAGGTGACACAATTCCAGTCTGATTATTTTTAATCTTTTAAAATAAATGTTAGAAAGTTGCTCTTTAAGAAGATGTCCTGCTCTTCAACTGAAATATTCCAGAAATTGCAACTACTTGTTTGTTTGTTTGTTTTTGTTTATTTGTTTATTTTTTAAGACAGGGTCTTACCAGAGTTCAGGTTGACCTTGAACTCACTGTGTAGCCCAGGCTGGCCTCGAACTCATAAACATCCTGCCTCAGCCTCCTTAGTGCTGGGATTACAGGCATGCGCCACTACACCTGGCTACACTAAGTATTATGAGTAGACACCTGAGGTCCTTAGCTGGTTTTTTTTGGACCTTCACTCCCTCACTTTGCTGAAGCCCCGATACATTCTTGTTAGGAGTATTTAGGTTTAAAGCTTTTGTTTGATTTCTGCATTAAAATTATTGTTTCACTGGTTAGCCTTGTTTTGTTCTACCCAGACAGAGCTACTCTCATGTATTGAAAATTTTTTTGTAAGTTTGCATATTTTCCAGTCATAGTTACTCCTTTTAATAAACTACCCCATGAGTTTGTTTCCTTTGATCATAGTTTCTAATTGCATTATTTAGTTGTTTATTCCTGCAAGTTAACTGCCATGCCCGTGTACAATTCCATGGACACTTACTGCTTGGATCTTAGCCAGCATTTTAAATCTGGTTCTTCTCTCTATAGGAGAGGCTTTCTCCTTTCTTATATCTTTGAGCCCAACTCATGCAGCAAACAGATTTGAGTATGTCCTCCAATCCTGATGCTTTCTTGAGAAATCTCGCAAGACCTACAACCTCAGGGGTAATGCTCTGGTAGGTCAGGCTGCACCAGGTTCTCCAAGTGCACCAGCGCTGAGGGCCAGTTGAGTCACTGGGCTTGTTACCAAGTTTCAGTGTGATTCTTCACTAATACAATGGAACGCTTTTCAGAATTTATTTGGGGTTAACTTGGGTCTCATTTTTCATGAAAATATGGCAAGATAAGCAATATGTTAAGGGAAGACGTAGAGAGCTGGGATTATTGTTTAATGGTGTTTTCAATAATGTAGATAAAACAAAGTTCAAACCAGTGTTCATCTCTGCTTTTCCCAGGATCCCTCTCCTGCCTCTGCCACCTCATCTCTTCCATCAGTTCTCTTTCTCTTGTTTCTTCCTGTCTAGGGATTAAATATCATGGGCGAGATTGACTCAGCAGAGTCAGCAGTGGCAAATTCAGATCGCGAGGGTAAATTCCATAAAATATAACACATCGGGGCAAGGAGCAGAAAGAAAGAGTTAATGATTTGGCATTTTCCAGAGTCTTAAGTTCTAGGTACTTTTCCAAATGTTGCTGTTGCAACTGTGTGTGCCTGCCCGGCCAGCCAGTGTGGTCAGCACCTCCAGGAGGGCTGGGCCTGCTTGGGTTCTGACTTTGAAGCACTTTCAGAGTCCCCGAGTCCCTGGGCCCCATGTTCCTTCTAATCAATTCCTACTTCCCTGCTGCTTTTTCCTTCCAAAAGCTGTCTGCTAACCTAACCCACAGGGACACTGACAAAATGCCCTCATTAGGTGAGCGTGGTGGGGATTATGGGATAACTATAATTAGTTTCTGATAAATGATGTCGTAAGAAGGGAACCTGAAGATACACTGTGCTCAAATTGGGATAAATGGCAGAAGGAAGGCCTCTCATAATGCCACGTAGTACAATACTGGATTTCATAAAATAGTTCAAATGTTGTTCAAGCAATACACATTTTCCATGAAAGATGTCCTCTGACCCTAGGGGTCGGACGACTACCTACAAATACTCTTGTCTCTTAAGGTTTTTGCCCAGGAAGAAGAAAACTGTTACTACTTCTGGGACTGCAGGAGGAGGGGAGGACTTAATAGAACCCTCGTTTATATTTAGAACGCGTGCTTACCCTACAGGCAAACCAAGGGAGAGAGGTCACCTAAGGATGTGCCCAAGATAGAAGCCACCCTGTCGCCAAGTTCCTGTGGCTCAGTGTCAATTCAGGGGATAAGAAGCGAAGAGTCATTTCATGTCATTTTGGGATAGGCTCAGAGCTAAAGGCACCGTTCCATATCTTTCTTGACTTCTTGTTATACTTTGGATGCACCGTGAAAATAACTGTAGCTAACGCTTATTAACCTCACTCGAGCTTTGCTCTGAATTCCTCACTCTATTACCTGTTTAACGCTTCAATAAACCTGTGCACATACTCCCTTTCCATAAAGAAACTGAAACCCAGAGATGCCCGGGTGACACTGATAGTATCAGACTAGTATCAGAACCAGGAAGTAGGCATTTGTACAATAGCATCAACCAGGCTACAGAACTTAATCTGTTTTGCCAGTTTTCCCATGCACTGATTTGTGTGTATGTCTGTGTCCCCCAAAGGGACTCCCTCATGCTGTCCCTTTGTAGTTTTAGCCTCCTCTACCTACCAACCCTCATACCCGTCCACTGGCAACCACAGGTCTGATCTCCATCTCTATTGCTTTGCCACTTCAAGAATGCCATGTAAATGGAAGCATGCAGTATGGACCCTTTCGAAATAGGCTTTCTTTTTTTTTTTTCTTCCCCACAAAACACAACACCTCTGAGATCCATTTGATTGTAAATGTACTGATAGCTTTTTCTTTTCCTCAGTAATAGTCTGTGGGTGACTTTATAAGACTCACCCTTGGCCGTCACAAGGTTTCGCTTCTACTGTAATCCCGGGTCTGTTTAGATTCAAGAGCAGGGAGCGCAAAACCCTGCCGGCTCCCCTTGGTGAGGGCACCGCCATTGTCACTTCACAAGAAGAGCAGAGGATCTCTTTCAGAAACTGTAATCAACCGCAGATGGACAGCAGTAAAGGTGGAATTCAGACCCCAGTAGTTTGACTCTAGAGCCGATTTCTGAGAATGACAACTTCTATGATCTTCCCATCACTCTTCCTATTACCATGGAAATGAAATTTTTGCACACTCTATCAAAAAATAGATTGAGGGGCTAGGGATTTAGCTCAGGGGCTCAAGCGCCTGCCTGGCAAGTGTGAGATCGAGTTTGATCTTCTGGTACAAAAAAAAAGTTAGATTGATAAGCGTACATTAAATTTTATTTAAATTTAAGACTTTGGAGACAAACTGGAAATTAAAGTCCTACATGTTTGTATGTGTGGAGGGGGAGGGATAGTAAGAAACATTTAAGTGAGCAGCCTAGAAGGAAAAAAAAAGATATAAGTCAATTTCCATTCTACAAAATTTTCCTCTTTTAACTTTCTGTCTACTGGAGATACACCACAAATGTTTCTTACCTAGGAAGACCTCTATGCTCACTAGAGTTGAAACCCCATTTCTCTTCTAGATTTCCCAAATACCATCCTATCTTCTAATAGTTGGATTTTCCAAGATATTTTCCTAAGAAAAAAGATCCCGGAGCCACGAAATTTCTACAACCACAAATGAGACAATCCTGTCCAGCCTTGGGACCATCACTGTGAGCATATTTGTGTGAATGAGAAAAATACCCCTTTCTCCGGGCAGTCACACTCTGATGCCAGAGATGCCACAGTGTGGCCTTTGTTGGCTTACTGACCAATCTCAGCCCACACAGTAACCCTTGGCAGCTCTGCCACCAACCTTTTCCCACTGCTTCTATAAACGTGTCAGCACCTGCACAGGGAACGACCTCTGCTAAATGCTAGAAGCACACACCCTTCACACTGTCCCCAGGGAATTTGAGACTGGGAGGAGTCAGCCAAGCAAGCAAAGGACATGATGCGATATAAATAAACGGTAGAACGTGTCCAGGAAGCATAACCTGGACTAGGGGTGGGGAAATGGCTCTCAGGAAAGGCTTCCTATGAATGAGTTCTCTGAACTGAGTTCTTAAAGGGCACGCAGGACTTGGCCGAGGGAATAGAGGGGTAAAGGAGAGAAATGACAAGCATGACTCTGGCAGTGGGCAGCAATCATGGAATGAGGGCTCCAGGCCACTACATGTGCTACTTAGTTACTTTTCTCTCATTGCTGAGACAAAATACCTGACACACAAAGTT
>RJWT010039078.1:0-12742 GCA_004365215.1 Cuniculus paca | reverse complement strand
CTATTAATGACCTTCTGAATTTCCACAGGATCTGTAGTGATTTCACTCTTCTCATTCCTCAATGCATGAATTTGAGTTGTTTCCTTTTCTTGATAAGGTTGGCTAGGTGTTTATCAATTTTCTTTATTCTTTCAAAGAGCCAACTCTTCATTTCATTAATTCTTTGTAATGTTTTCTTAGTCTCAATTGCTTTAATTTCTGCTCTGATCTTTATAATTTACTCCCTTATATGAGCTTTGGGCTTGACTTATTCTTTTTCTAGACACTCGAGGTACAGCATTATTTGTGCTTGTTCTGTTTTCCTGATGTGAGAGTTCACTTATACATAGTTCCTGCTTTCATTGCCTCCCCCAAGTTCCAGTATGTTTTATCTGCATTTTGATTTGATTGTAGATACTGTTTAATTTCTTCTCTAATTTCATCCGTGACCCACTGATTGTTCAAGAGGGTGTTATTTAATTTCCATGTGTTTATGGAGTTTTGGTAGTTTCTTTTGCTATTAATTTCCAATTTCAGTGCATTATGGTCAGATAATATGCATGGAATAATTTCAATTCCTCTGCATTTACTCAAGCATGTTTTATGGTCTAGTGTATAATCTGTTTTAAAGATGTCCTGAGTGCAGCTGAGAAGAATGTGTATTCTGATGTTGGGTGGGACACTTTGTAAATATCTATTAAGTCCATTTGTTCACACTTTATTTCAGTTCTATTATTTCTTTGCTGACTTTTTGTCTGATTGATTTATCTCTCTGTGACAATGGGGTATTAGGATCTCCCATTACAATTCTATTATTTGATTTTTCATGTCTATTAACGTTTCTCTTATACAGTTGGTACTCCTGTATTTGGTGCATATATATTTATGATTGTTATGTCTTTCTCTTGAATTTTTTCCCTTACAACAAGTATGTAGTGACTATCTCTTTTGATCATTTTTGGTTTGAAGTTCACATTGTCTGCAAATAGAATAGCTACCCCTACAATTTTCCTGTTGAATAGAGTATTGTTTTCCATCCTTTGACTTTCAGTCTATGAATTTCTTTTTGAGTTAAATGTGTTTCTTGTATACAGCATATTGTTGGATCTTGTTTCTTGATCCATTCTGCCAATCTGTTTCTTTTGATTGAGGAATTGAAGCCATCTACATTGATGGTTATAACTGATATGTATTGGCTTATCATTGTCATGTTATTTTCCTGTTGGTGGTTCCCTGTTTTTTCCCTCTGTTTAATTGCTTGTCCTGCCTGGTGGTTTCTTTCTGTTGTTTTTATTGGAATGGTGATCATTTTTATCTCTATCTAGAAGATCTTTGAATACTCTTTCTAGGGTTGGTTTGGTGGGCATGAACTTCTGAAAGATAGTTTTTCAGGGTACAGCAATTTGGGTTGGAAGTTGTTTTCTTTCAGGGCTTGAAATATTTCCTCCAAGTTCTTCTTGACTTTAGGGCTAGTGTTGAGAAGTCAGCCATGATTCTAATGGGCTTTCCTTTATAGGTAATCTGTTTCTTTTCTCTAATAGCTTTCAATATTCTGTTTTTGTGCTGAATTTCTAGCATCTTGATTATTATACATCTGCATGCCACCCAATGGAAAGGCAGGCCCATAATAATGTTATAGTATGTCATCATTCATCTTATTCACTGGATCCGCAACCAGGACTCTCACTCAAATTCAAAGTGACACCAAAAGACAAACATTTTGAATAGATTTCAGGACATCAGAACTATGTGCTTATCACGCTCCTCTTCTACAGAGGAGTCCTTCTACAGAGGACCATACAGTACTGGGTACTGCTTCCTGAATCTCTTCTGAAGATATAGTGCACTTACACAATTGCTAGGGTTTCAGCAGGATGGCCAGTGAATCAGCAGGTGGTCTGCTAGCCACACAAGTTATTGTTCCTTAGGTTCACTGGACCAGCAGTGTGCATACATAAGGGAGAAATTAGTAATATGTAACACCTAATGCTTCACAGCCAGGAATCAGTGGCAAGATTGCTCCCTTTTCCAGCTTTTCTCTATTCCATCAGCTGGTTAACAAACATGAAGTTACTAACCTAACAAGGAAAAGAGGTTCTTATTTTTATATTTTATGCATTTATTAATTCTGTAGATAATGAAAATATTTCAAGCCCTGAAGTATTTCAAGCCATTTTGTGTAAGGTATTTTGTTAAATCAATCCTTCCCAAAATGTAGAGATACCTAATCATTATTTTACATATAGCCTATTTATTCTTCTGAGTATTTTTTTTCTTCTGAGTATTGGATGTTGAAGATAATGATTTTTTGGATGGGGTTTTTTCTCAGTGAGATTAAAAGAGAAATATTAGGTAAGTAGTAAAGTAATATGTGAATACCGTACAAACTACGACTCAGTGTGTATGCACTTACATTTGGAAAGGACCCATAAGTAACAAAAGAGTTCAAATGTGAATCAGACACAAGACTTATCTTCAAGAAGACCTTAGTCCTGAGAGTAAACATATACACAGATGTAGACACCCCTGTGAGGATCCCTCACGTAGGCCCTGAGGTAAGCAGGACAGACAGAGGCAGAACTGTGATGGGAACCGGGAGGGAGGCAGGGAGAGCCTCAAGTAAACATCAGGGCAGCGGAAGTAGGACAGGTAGCGCTGGCAGCATTACACTCAAGATAGAGCTGAGCAAGTATGAAAGAGAATAAAGAGAAAGCTGCAAAGATAACCTGGGGTCACCCCCCTAATTAGTGTAAGCAAACGGAGAATAACACATAATACAATTTCAGAGATGTGGACTATACTTGCTTTCTGATAAATAATGGGTACATTAACTTCCAGCATATTACCACTTAAATAATCACATTATGGCTGGGGATACAGCTCAGTGGTAGCTGGCACACACCAGGCCCTGGATTCAATGCTCAGCACTGCCAAATTAATAATAATGATTATTACATTAATAAATTACACACACTTCACTTACCTGACTTACTTGCTCAACAGAACATATATCATTAATCTAAAAAATTTTTAATCCCATTTTATTTAGGATCCCACTCCAAGTCTTCTATGGTGACCCCTTTAGATTGTTACTGAATTATCAAGAAATATCTCACAAGGTGAGAATATGAAACTTTAGTCCTCAAAATCAAATCTCTTAGATTTGAGGCTTTTGTTCCTTAGTTTTGCCACCAGGTCATAACTTATGGGTATAATTTAATAAAAAATAATCAAGAACCAAGCAGGTGAGCTTCAAGCCTTGGATATTTTCTACAAGAAATAATGCAGAAGGCCCAATAATTCTGGTCCTGGTAATATTATTCTATGCAAAAATCCATTAAGTCCTACCCATATGGCTTCGCTGTATAGAAAAGTGAACTAGAGTATCTGTCCCTCTACTTCACCTCCACTCTGCAAAAAAAAAAAGTAAGGCGGTAAGACATTTTACATTTTAGAGTAAAAATAAGATGATCTGATTTCCAGAAAACAACTCACTTATTTTCACCCTCAGTAAGAAAAAGTAAATTCTCCATGCCTGAGAAACAGAGGAAATTAGCTTTCACTATAAACCACAAATACTGGTGCTTTCCAATCTTGCCTTCTTCCTAAACAACATGCCTGACATCACTCACTTTAAAAAGAAGCAAATATGTTTTGCTGAAATATTTAGTGTGGGCCACAATTTTGCCATAAATAAAGAGGTTAGGTCAAATCTGCCTGGCCACCTATAGCCTCAAAACCTATGGTTCTTTGAGCAACTGATAAAGTCAAGTAAGTCTTCAAGGCAGAGTCCTAAGAATAGATGCAGCTTACAAGAAAGAAGGGGCTGATGTGACTGAATCATTAATTTCATAAATGCCAGGTCACACTAAATGATCTGTGTATTCAATCAAAAGGAACAACGGACAGAAGTTTAATTTAACATGCCAAAGTAAATACAAGTGAACAAAACAGAAGACCTTTCTTCTTTCAAGTGAAAATATCCTAAAATAAATTTATCTTATTTTTCAGACTAGTATGAACAAGTTGTACAGAATTTCTTGGGTTTTTTTTTTTTTAAACTTTAACTCTGGGGCAGTCTGCGTCCTCTTGTCTTTTACATTTGGCAGAAGCAAAACAAATCATGAAATATTGTACTCAAAGATAAATGTAGGTGTAAATCATAATTTCTGGAGTCTATCAAAATAGGGTATATTGACAAGATAATTGTCATAGACAAGTTCATTTATTTGGTTTTGCTAATTTCTCTTAGATATACTTTTTGAGAACAGAGTTGTTTGCTTTATAATGAATTGCAGGCCAACTGGAAAATTTTTATATTTTCTTTTTCTTTTTTTTCTTTCTTTCTTTGAGACAGGGTCTTGCTATAAAGTTCAGGCTGGCCTTGAACTTGCTATGTAGCCCAAGCTGGCCTCAAACTCACAGCAATCCTCCTGTCTCAGCCTCCCAAATGATGGGATTACAGGTGTATGCCACCATGCCTGGCAAATTTTTCTATTCACTATGGAAGTACATACCTTCTAATATATCAAAATATGATTTAAAAAAATAAGACTAAATGTAGACATCACACCGTTAGGTTCTAAAAACATCCTTTACATGGCATAAATCTTAAGAGGGACAAGACAAGCTTTTGGTAAAACCACGAATCGTTAGCCTGAGAATAAATTTCAGTCAACATAATTCACTCATTTGGTGACTGGGAATTTTTTCAGGGCAGTGGGCAATGTGCCACATGGGCACTGCTGAGCATATGTATGAAATTATAGAGTCTCCTCATTATTTCCCCATTGTTTACTTCTTCTTGTCTTTCTCCCCTTCTCCTCCAAGTACTTGCTTCAAAAGCAAAGGAATGGGAAAAACAGTGAAATCTGAACCAATGAGTGGACTTGGTTACCGTAAGTACCATAAGAACACTGATAAAGGTATGAAAGGAAAAACTAAAACCCAAAATGAAATGTTTATATAATAAAATCACTGACTTTTAGGGATAGAGATTTTAGCAATATTCTACTCCAGATGGTAAGGAAATTGAAGAGCTCATAACTTGGCCAAGTTCCACAGCTGGTTATGGCATCACTGAGACTAGAACCCAGTCTTTCCAATAATCTAGCTTCTACATATCAGCTAAAGGAACCATTTGCCTTAGATAACCAATTCTCTGTCATTGGGAACAGGGATTCCCTAAATCTTCAGAATTTGGGACTACCTCTTAACCACTGGATAAAAGCACAGAAACATTAGAAATGGCCCAAAATCCACCTATCCTCCTGTATAGCACCCCACAATCTGACCCTGGACTAATCTCATCTTCCACCACTATTCTCCAGCCACAGTGGCCCTTCTCACTTCCAAACAAGCTGCTTTCAAGTACAGACCTTGCCATTTGCGGGTCCTCTATCTGGCTTCTTCCTGCCCAGATCTCATGGTCTGATCCTTTTCACCACTTGGGTTCAAGTACACCTCCTCCAAGAAGCCCTTTCTAATACTGCTTCTTCTTATCACTTGAATACCCAGGTTCCCTGTCTTCAAAACCACCAGAAGGGCCAAAACTTCCACATTTAGTACTGTATCCTCAATCCTAGAACAGTGCCATCCATGAGTGATTAAATGAATTAATCTGTGAAAAGGAAAATAATAATAAACCAACATAAGGCGTGAATCTATAATCTGGTGTCTGGAAATCCTTTCATTTACATTTTTATAAAAATGAAGGAAAAAGAAAAAAGAGAAAGCCTACTGGCTTCTATCTAAAGCATATCTCCTGGGCACTCTGATAAAAGATCACTGCCAACAAAGCAAAAATAACCAGCTTTCAGCCTACATACTCAAGATAAGCAAGAATTCAAGATCAAGTCAGAATATATTTCAAAATTCACCTGATTCTGCCAGCAGGAGCCCTGCAGTGCTGAATTTTTGGGCATGTGAATGATGCATTGTTTTACTGAAATATTTTCCAAGATTTCTTTCCAAATTCAACTCCATGGTCTTTTTTCCCTAAAGGGCAAAACACTAACCTGTTTCCAAGCTATTTAGTAATATTTTGGCAGAGATAATTCAGTAAAAAGAATTGTTCGTATAGAATAGGGCTATCATTAATAACGGGGGGGCCCAACCTGTCCCTCTGAGCTCTTCACCTATAGATGACAACCCAGCTATTCACATGTAGTTCTTAGCAGATGGTTGTTTCATGGCAGGACCAAAGACTTTCCTCCAATATGATTAAGTCAACAACACCAGAAACAACACTTAAGAAAAGCAAAGAACATGATATAAAAGCAAGGGGGAACGAGCTATCCATTTTATCTTTTCTGCCTTTGACAAATTCTCAAGGTTAAAGGAGTCAAGACCACCAATGCCTGGCACTGAATAAGACAAATAACAGATGCTCAGCAAATAAGGACTTACTGATTAAAGAAACGTCTACAGGTTGCCCAAAACCAGACACAAGGCACATAAACTCCATCTAAGGAGTTATACTGAGAATTCCCGTCAGGCTCTACCAATTACCTCCTAGTTTGTGACCCTAGGTGGAACACTTAGTCTCTTTCAGCCTCAATTTTCACACCTGTAAAACAGCTAACAACATCTCCCTTGCTCAAGTGTTGAAAGAGCGAATAGAAGCAACGAGGAGCTTCCCAAGCAGTTGAAATCACCAAGTTATGAAACAAAGCTACAGATTTCTCCCAATCCATAGCTGGGAAGTTTGGGGACATTTATCTTTAGAGGCCTACCAGTGCTAAAGATGGGTCAGTTCATCTGACTGTAGTAAGTAGTACAGCTGAACACCCAGTCTCCCAGCATAAACTCCAAGAGGGAGACCCACAGAAACCAGCGGTCACAGCTGCCAAGGTACTTGCTGTCCTTAACATCTTTCATACTCTTCAACTCAGCTGTTTTATTTACCAGTCTCCTCCTCTAGTCTTGGAAAATTCTGCTTTCAGCCCCCAGCCAAACCACATCCCTATTTCAAACTTCTCCAAATTCTCACCTCCCAAAACCAGTGCCAGGTTAGCACACCTGGCTCCAATTACTCTAACACCAAGCTTGACTCCAGCCCCGGCCACTTCCAACATGCCTGATTATTTAGTGTGTTTATCTCAGTCCAGCTGTGGTTGATTAAATCTATTTGTTTAAGTTTCTATCATGTGTGTTTAGGGCCACGCTATGTTTCTAGGTCTCTGTCCTTTCTGTTCACAGGTGGTGTTCTTTGTCCCTGGGATGTATAGTGGATCATGAGCGTCTCAGGGCTGCTTCCTTCCTCACTCCCACAATGTTTTACACTGGCACACAGACCACGAAGGCTGCACTGCTGCCTGGTTCTAATTTAGAGGGGCTTGGGGAGGGGGTCGCTCAGCAAACTGAAATGATTATTTCCTCTAATCTTCCATATTTCAATAATTAAGTGAGAGATAGAGATTCATGTGTATTGTCTGTCCCTATGGAACAGTAGAGCTCTTTGGAAAATCATGAAATTCTTACTGTGCAAGGTGGTAAGAACTAAGCAATGAAATGCAAAAACATTTCCCCAAGTATTTAGAGGCCAGATTGGCCCCCAGACCTGTAAATCCTACTTAATCCAGGGTTTTTTTTAAACAAGGCATCACATACCTTAATTTACATTTCTGCTATTCAGTGGTTCCTCAGTCTGTAGAGAGTTTCTTTAAGGTTATTGTCTAGTTTAACAGGTCCTAAAACACTTTTGACTCTAATTTTCCATTGGTACTCTTCACTACATGCACATTAAGCTGTTTTTCACATCAGTGGCCTACACTAACTGCATTAAAAATATATCCACCATTCCCAACATAGACCCAAAAAACAATAGCAGTGAAAGAAAGAATTCAATCTTCACAACTTGTTTATATTGGCGAAAAGAAAGAAAAGATTCATGGCTCCACACATTTGATCACGTTTAAACAAAAAAGATGATGTGAATGGAGGACCGAGTCCTCAATTAAGACTCACAATCCATCAGTTTTTTTTTTTAATACCTTGAAACCCTGGTTTAATAATCATATATACCAGTATCAGTAACTAGGTTTTCTAGAAAATAAAATCAGTGAGAATTTCCAGATACAAAATTGGTAGCCTTAATCTGTTTGCTAGGGTTAATCTGCTGCACCAACATATTAATTTAGACATTCAAGCATTGAATAAATACTTGAATGCTTATTGTATGGTAGGCACTGTTTTCACAGCGGGAGATAGTGAACAAAATAAAACATCTATCCTTAGATATATTTTAGTTGAAGAGACAGAGAATAAGCATATTTTTAAATAAATGAATATCAGGCAGTGATATGGGTTATTTTGAAAAAATCAAATAGGGTCCAGAGACTGTGGGTGGAGGTTTACGGCTGTTTGACATGGGGCGCTCAATGAAGGCCTCTCTCCAGAGGCAGCAGCAAGAGCAGGACTGGGTCTGGGGAGGGACTGAGCCACATGAGTAACTGAGAAATGCTCCAGGCAAAGCGAACAACCCTGGCAGGAGGGACATCAGGGCTAACTACTGAGTGCCCTGAGAAATGGTGAGATGCTGGGGAAGAGGCTGAAAGGTCAGTTAGGAATCTGGAAAGGAGTGAAGACTTTCTTCTAAATGCAATGGGAAACCACTGCCGGAAGCTGAGACAGTGAATTTCATGAATGGACTTAAGTTTTAAAGAATCATGTTGGCTATTACATAGAGAATAGATCTTATTCATTAATAATGCTAGTAGCTGACACCCAGCTGCTATTCTAACCACTTGTCACTTTTAATTATTTCGCTGTCAAAGCAACCCCATAAAATAGACTTTATTATTATCCCCACATGACAAAAATGAGGCACAAAGAAGTTAACTAACTTGCCAGAAGATACACAGCTCATAAACAGTACAGTTAAGCTTCCATGGTGGGCATTCTACCCCAGATTCAGCACGCTTATAAGGCTGGGTTACAGGTCCATTGGATCTCCTGTAAAAAACGTGATGGTGGCTCAGACCAAATTTGATGGTGGTAGTCAAAGGTGGGCACATTCAAAATATATTCTTACGGTGGAACAAACAGGATTGGGTACAATGCCTGAGAAAACACAGAAAATCAGATAATGATGAGATTTTTGGTCTTGGCGACTGGATGTCTTTTACAGAGATGGGGGAGGTAAGGAAGAAACAAACTGTTGATAGAAGGGCTATATGGAACTCAAGATAATCCCCTACACTAAGGAAAGATAATGTGTTCATTTTCTGTAGATGCTATAACAAATCACCTAAAATCTGGTGGGGTAAAACAACAGAAATTTATTCTCTCACAATTCCAGAGACCAGAAGTTGAAAATCAGTGTTTTGGGGGCCAAAATCTAAGTGCCAGCAGAGCTGCACTCCCTCTACAGACTCTAGAAGAGAATCCGTTCCTTGCCTCTTCCAATTTCCCATGACTGTGGGTCTGCCTTATGACCCCACCCCTCTAAACTATAATGCCTTCAGGATCACAATGTCTTCTCTTCTATTTACACCCTTAAATTTCTTTTTTTATAAGGTTATATGTGATGGCATTCAGGGACAACCTAGATTACCCCACATAATCTCATCATTTTAAGATTCTTACTCATATTCTGGAAAACTATTTCTGTATCAAGGAGACATTCCCAGGTTTTGGGAGTTAGGACATGGACATATGTTTGGAGGCCTACCGTGTGCTGCAGCAGGCTATCTGTTGTCACTGAAAGCTCTCAAAGGTTCGCCATTGCTGGCATCGAGCACAGGGGCTTGTTGGCTATACGAGGCTTATAAACTAGGGACACACACCCACATAGGTCTCACCTCCTGGCATCCGAGCTAGAAACTGGAGAGCTCCTGTGGCGATCAGAACCGATGGACAAAAGGCACCCAAAGAAGAGAACCACCACCTGCCCTGCCACCAGCTGCAGTCCTTGTCCTACAGTCTTCTGAGTAGACTGAAGCCACTGTATGAGCCCGCATGCCTATTTGAACCCTAGGAGACCCCAAATGTTTGTTGCCATGTGTGACAAATGTAATTTCAGTGAATTATTTCCATTTTTCCCTCCACCGCAGTTACCAACAGGGAAAAACATTTGTTTCGTCCGCCCATGGTCTCACTCACAGGCAGCAAAGTGGCTGAAAGAACCAAAGAGAAAGGAACATCTGGAAAAGAAAAATTTGAGTTGACTCAAATTTTCAAAAACTGAGTTGACTGTTCTCTAAGGGAGGAGCATGCAGTGCCTACCAATGACGGTGCCACGCTGCCTGTGCTGCACCTTCCAGAGGCCCCTCCTACAGGATTAACTGCAAAATCCCAGCCCACATCTCTGCTGGAAATGTGTAAGCGGGCTCATTACTCAGAGCCAAGATAAAGGATAAATCTTTATGAGTACCATAAGTATGAGTCATAAAAAATAGGAAACACATGTAAGACATATACAGAGTAATAGTACCAAGCCAGGAAAAGTGTTTAGGAAATGTATATAAGGACATGGCAGAAGGGGATCAAAAATTACCCTTGTACATTACTCCAAAACACATCCAAAAAACTCACAGCAAGTCCAGGGTCTATTATCACTCTGTTCTCTAATAAACATAAGTCATTTCCCTACTTGGAAATACACTGGGTTGCTTTTTTTTTTAATGCAAGTAGGAGGAGAACTGAATCGAGAAAAAGTAACTTAGAGTAGGCTTTGAAAGATTTTATGATTTGGGAAATTTGAACAGCTTCCAACTAAAACACTGGGAATTAGATCTTTAACAGCATTAAAAATGAACAAGAAAGATTCTTTCAGAAAAATACTTGTTCGCTATCATCCTCTTACCATTTCATTTAGATCCTCACTATCTTAACAACCAGTGGTGATAAGGGAAAAGAGAGCAGAATCTTTAAACCTTATTTAAGCAGGAAACAAAAATAAACAGCAACACATGCACTAACAACAGACAGCAAGGAAGAGCCAGGCTGAAGCCTCTCAGGGATGCTGGGCTCAGCAGAAAGAACTCTGCGGGGAAGACGCAGAGTCCCCCGCCCGCTGCGCCAGATGAAAATAATGTAAGGGAGAGTCATTGGCCCCTAAAAGCCTGCTGGGGATGGATGACTGAAGCAAAATGCATCATCATAGGAAATTCAGCTCTTGATTTTCAAAGTTCCCTAAGTTTAAGACTGAGCGTGGTAAACAAGAGAGACAAGTGAAAGGCCGTGTGTCTCACACCAAAGCATGCATGTCCTCGTGGACTAGGCTCTCTTAAACCCAGCCTTCTCCTTTATCTTTAGAAACTGCTGTGTCTCAAGAAGACCACTGCTTGTATGTCTACTTGAGGTTGAGAAGAAGAAATGTGTATTGTTTTGAACTTCATTAAGTATAAAATTTACCCAAGGTTCCAAGAAAGTCAGTACTCTCGAGCTACTCTGAGGCAGAAGTCTCAACACAACTTCCATGTACTTGCATAGTTGAAGTCTCTGAAGGGAGCAAGACAGACCTTTTGGGCCATCCAACCTGACCCGAGAGCAGAGACAGGAGTCTGGCCCAGGTTTCCCTTGGAATTATCACACAAATTATCCAGTTGTAGGCCAGTAAAAGATCCCAGGAACACAGATAGTGCTGAGAAGTGGGGTACCTCATTCTCTGTCATTTCTCGGTCTGCAAATGGTTGCTGTATCTCTTTGCTCCCCTCTCTCTTGAGACATCTGAGTATGTGGTCCCTAAGAGCAAGGCCATATCTGTGGCAGGAGGGGCTCACCTCTTAAAGACATCACGCCGTTTCCATTTAAATCAGCACCCAGGTGCTGATCACTGACCCTGTGGCAAGCCCAGCTCTAGGCATGCAGAATCTCATCATCAACTTTCTGCAGCAAATTCAAAAATAATCAGATGTGTGTGCACGGGTATCAACAAATAGAAATTTAGATCTTATGAGCACAATGAGATATCTGGGCCCCAGGCAAGAGTTAGGCTATGGCTGTCATCCTGGATCTTAAAGCTGGCTTTGTTCATGGTTCAGGTGAAAAACGTTCTAACCAGAAAGCATTATTAGAGGGCATCTTGGACCCCACAGAGAATCATTCCTAGGAACTGAAATTCATAGCCATTTGAACAGTTTTGGCACAAAATCCTATCAGATTACTAAAACAAGCTGGTAATAAATTTGTAAAAGCCAATTTATCTTTCAAAAATGCAATCACACTCTTACGAGTTTAAAAAGGCTACCTATCTGGGCTTTTGCTATTTTAGCCTTTGAGGCCAGGCCAAGTTGCTCAGAAGGCCTACTTCAAATCGCCTACAGTCTAGCTGAGGTACCTGACAAGCTGCAAAGAAAATCCAGGGCACATGAGTGCAATGGAGGCCAGGTGACAGGTCTTCCTAGCAGTCAGATTCCTGTGTCTTTAAGTCCAGACTCTCATAAATGGCTTGCTTCTGCTGGACACCATGCTCTAAATAAACATTCTTCTGGCCGACACACAACTTCCTGTAGGGTTGTGGTGGGTAAAGCTTGAAGAGGCTGCCAAATCCAATGACCAGCAACTTCTGAGCTGACTTAGAAAACAAGCTACAAAGAGTTGAGTCCAGAGTAAACAAAGGAAAGAGCCACATTAAACAAGGAACAAATTACTATACAGGCAGGGACGTTTTCAGTATTCACGGAGCAAGAAAACAAAATTTTAAAAAAATCAGTATTAGGTATTTAATAATACACAGTAGAGTAAAATGTTCTCTTTCAATTGGAGGAATCCAAGTAAATTAATTCCAGCAATATTAAGAATTGACTCAGAGTCACCG
>RJWT010039077.1:0-12738 GCA_004365215.1 Cuniculus paca | reverse complement strand
AGAATGTGATGATGAATTCTCCATGATGAATGTCATTATTAACTACTCCAACAATGTAGTAATAAAAATTAAATACTCTTAAAATGGAAACAAAATTCTAAAAATAGTATAAACATAGTCATTTGTTTAGAAACAATATAATACATTAAATAGAATTTAAAAACATTAATCTATGAAGTTCTACAAAATTACTGAAATTTAATTTCTTACTCTAGTAAATGAATTATACTGTATCATATTGAGCACAGAGCATAGAATTTTTGGTGTAGCATATTATATATTCATGTCATTGCTAATAAAAGTCAACTGTCCTTTTACTTACGATTTGCATTAACAGCTCATCAATATAAACGAAAATGATTTATTAACGTATTACTGAGTGGAGACTGAAAGGCTCAGGGGATTGATTGGTAATGGTAGATGTAGTCTTTCATTTCTAGGTCACTGATTTAAATTACATCTTGGCAGAGAGTGGAGACTGTTCAGTGACGTATGCTGTGTGGAATTCAGTGGTGACGTCAGTCTTATTTTCAGTAAGTGCTGTCCATTTAGGTTTCAATATTTCAAGGGAACTGAAATAACTCTATAGACTGTCTCCATGGATTCAAAACATCATTATATATACATGTGTAAAAATATTCAGGACACACATTAATGCTACCAAGAATAGAAAATATATTAGCCATTGAAACATTTTCAACATAAAAATATTTTGCAAGACCTACAAGGTAAGTTCAACAAGCAAGGAAATAAAAATGTTGAGATGATTTAAATTAATATGCTCCTTTTGGTGTTACTCCTAATGACTTCAGTAAATACATATGTCTTTTAAATTTAGATTGTAAATGAGAGTACGATATTTTATAGAAATAAAATATTAAGACCCATGAAAACAAGTCACAGATTAAAAGAATAAAATTTTGTTTTTGAGAAAAACAAAAGTCTTTTAAGCTAAACTAACATTATTGTATAGATAAGACAGTGAAACCTACAAGGATAAAGTGATCTTTCAATTTTGTGGAGATGCCAGGACTATACACAGTTGAACCATAAGTTTCAGACAGAGCTGTCTCACTATGTGTACTAGATCCTGCATAAGTTTCCTAATTATTAAGGTTTGCACCCTTTCCCATTACCTCAAGGAAAAATAAAGCAATTAAAAAAATAAACAAAGTAAGAAGATTGAAGGAAATATATAAGGTTCTCATGATGAAATGTGCACCAAATCTAAAAACTGCAGTCCTATTGGAATTATTAAGTGAATTTAAGAAAGTTGTCAAATAACAGGTTTGCTCAATAAGTATTTTATTTCTGTATTTAAGGAGCAGAAATTTAGCAAATGTTATTTTTAAAAAGGTCAATGACAACAAACATTATTGATATGTAATAAATCTAATAAAGCATATAAAATGTTATAAGAAAATAAATCATAAGTGAGACATAACGTAAACAACTCAGATAAATGCAAAAGAATATGTCATGTACCTCTTTTGGAAGACTAATTTTACTACAGTTATCACTCATTCCCAAACTTATCATCTGATTTAATATCATTTAACCAATCTCCAGTGAAGTATATTAAGAGAGAGAGGATTAGCCCTTTTTAAAAATAATTTAAGGCTGAGATTAAGAGACATGAAAATCCAAGCACCAATCCTTAAGCTATATGCTTTAAAATGAGCCCTGGGCAGGTAGTTTGTTTTAACCAATGGAATGTGAGCACAGATATATGTGATTTACCAAGAAATAGAGACAGAGTAGTAATGTCTACAACCTATTCTGGCATTACGAACACTGAATTACTTTTATAAAAAATATTTTTTATTTCTGTTATATTGCTTTGAAAACTTTGTTGTCAAGAATAAAGAATTGCCTTAAAATTCAGTTTCTATATATTTTAATTGTCATAACATCAAAATTGTTAATTCTAAATGCTACTTTTCCATTTCCCTACAAAAGTTACATTGAACTTACTTTTGCATTAATATTTCTGTGAGCAAAAATAACCTCTTTTATTATACTACAAAAATGCTTAATGAATGCATCTTTCCTTTTTTATGTTAATCACACGCTCTGTGTGTTTATGGTGTTCAAATTACAGAAAACAATTTTCTCCTTTACTTAGGTTTCTGAACGGTATATATATTAGAATAATGGACAACATAGTGAGATTCTAATAGCCTACATGCAGGGCTTTCCCCATTTCTCCCCCCTGCCACCTCATGGCTATTTTTTTTAGGTATAAACTAATTTATGCTAATTCTGTCAAAACAGTGTTTTCCTTTGAAGACCAGACTTATATTGAGGAAAACCCTTTAATACATTATTTAATATTTAATATATTTAATTCAGTATATGTTCAAATGTTAATTTATATATCTTTTGCTCTATTTTGGTTTAGCTACAAATATTGAGGACTAGGAACGCTATAATCACTGACTGTATATTAATGCCATTTCACTTAAAAGACATTGTAATTAAATTTGAAATTCATTTAAATTTTAAATGAATACATTTAGCCTATTTGTTCATGCATAATCTATAGCATATCAATTTGGAGTTCTTTTGTCAAAGCAATATAATTCATATTAACTTACTGTTTAGTAAATAAAAATTATCAGTATTCCAATTCATAAATTTGAAAGTATAATCTATCTCATCTTTTATTTCTGTTATGTCATCTGCATTTCTACAGTAGCACTTAGTATATCTACAATGTTGTGAAATTTCAGTGTTAGGAAATAAGCGTAAGAGACTTTCCATGAAGTTTCTTCTTTTATTTAAACTTCTATACTTAATCTTCATAAGAAATGCATCAGTACAAGATGCACTTTCTGATTATCCACTGTAAAATTTTTATTTAAATTACCTTATTTTTGTAACATTTATAGTTCATACACAACAATTAAAAAACAATAGAATTCATTAGAAAACAAATTCTTCAGCTAAACTTTCAATGTATAAATGAGTATATTCCATATATACTATAAAAAGGCTTAGATAAAATGATTCTGAAATCTTTTCCCTTCTTTGAATTTTAGACAAAATTATATTTTTCTTATAGATTTGTGAATTTTACAAAACAGCTTATTACACACCACTAGTAAAATTTTGTTAGAGTGTATTACTATTTAGTTGTATATTTTCTTGTGTACTGGAAGAAAAGTAAAAATCTAACAAAGTAACTTCATTGATGGCCATATTTATAGCCTTAAATCATTTATGCTAACTTTCAGACAGTCTTTAAAAGTGTAAGATATTCTTTGAGTTTTCAAAACTTCTCACTGTTTTTACAGCATTTTAACATGCCTGCTGCTTAATCATATACTCCGGGCTTTTTCTCCGGCTCCTCTGTAGCAATGAAACTCAACATTCTGTGTTGTTTCTCCCTATGGACTATTAAATAGGAAAGGACAGAAACCAAAAATTGTTTTTGTTAACTCGGTAAAATTGGAGGAATAATTAAACCACTGAAGATTCCCTCCCTAAATGTTCTCTAATGTGTCTGTTAATCTTGATTGTCAGTTTGATTGAATTAAGAGTCTCCTGGAGGCGTGAATGAATTGTGAGGAGGCTAAACTCTGATGAATTCACAGCTGAACGCGCTGTTACACAGGAGGGCGAGCCTACTTGGAGCCGTGAGTCACCAGGGCAGGACTTGGTCCCTGCTCCTGCCTCTCTAGTGCTGCTTCCCTGCTCTCCGCCCCCTAGATGCCAGAAGTAAGCAGCTGTTCTCCACCAGGTTCTTGGACCACAAGGGAGTTTGCCTTGGATCCTGCACATGCCCTGGTCTGAAATTTCTGAATCTGAAAGCAAAGTAAGCCAGTATTCTTTTAAGATGCAAGTGTTAAATTATTTTGTGGCAGAAATGAGAGAACTGACTAATACAATTAAAGTATCTACAAAAGAGAATATACATAGGCAGGCAAAATGGTACCAGAGGCTAAGTGTTAGAACTGAATCATCAAATTGTGATGGACTTTGCAAAAATAAGGATCCCAGTTAGATTAGCAAAAGAAACATATTTATGAATAATGAAAGCTGGCTCATAAGCTCTCTTATTTATTTAGGTCTAAGATCTTTTTAATTGCAAAATATCATAAGAAAAATCAATAAAAATGAAAGAAATAAATAAAATCAGCTCTTTTGATGATAAAACTAACTTAATGGTAATATATGAAAATTTGTGTGACCTAAAACCAACCAAGGCGGTAATATACCTAAATATGAGAAACACAAAACAATTAAGAATTTATTCTCATTCTACAACTAGAAGATAGGAAAGCTACACTAGTATGGAAACAGAACCAAAGTGAAACGCAAGTGAAAAATGTTTCCCAAAATTTATGACACCAAGAAACGATTACCTGGCATTAGATTTCAGCTGATGCTTAAACATACCTCTGACATCAGCCTTAATATAGTGGCCCAAGTGCAGAAAATGTAAGATGAAACAATTCATCTGTAGACTGATCCCATTGGCATGGTCCATTACAGGGAAAGAATAAGGAAGTTGGTTAATGTCTGAACTTTTGGAGCCTTTACATTTCTATTTGTCTCTGTGTACTAGAAGAATTAGTAATTTTCTTGTTTCTTTTTTATTTCTAGGCATATTTTATTAGTGCTGACTCTACATTATGATCACATTCATCATGAGGAGTTGGTACTTGTACCTAGCACATCTTCATGATTTTTAGTTCCTCTTCTTCACCCCTCCCTCTGCAGTTTTCTATTTCTAGATCGCCCTACCATTTGCAAAAATAGCTACCTTCCCACTTTCAATTACATAATTTTTGTTTTGGCTCTTATATTTTTTATTCTTTTGGTTTCTTATATGAGAGTAACCATGTGACCTTTGTGCTTATATTTTTAAATACATTATTTAAAAAGTTTTTCTATCCCTTTTACACCCTCACTTTAATGGATGTGCCACTGGTTTAGTCATCACACTAAACAATATTTGGAAAAATGGGATATCATTAGAATCAGAAAAATGTTATTTGAGTTTTTGAAAGATAAAACATAAGGGCTGTCTATAAGTGTCAATCTGGCCTTTCATTATTCATCTGCAATGAAGTAATTCCCTGCTAGCACCCTCGCCCTACCAGGGAATTTTAAAAGGTACCAGCCTTTGTGCAGTTATTCACAACTGCTGCTTGAGTGGCTCACAGGGAAACTGTCATCTCAGCCTGCTGTGGGTGGTAAGTCAGCTCTGTGGGTACAACTGCTTTCAGTTCAATGGAGGGGAAAATGAAAACCTCATTTGACCTTAGGCCTGCACATCTTTCGATTTAGTTAGCAGAAACACTTCACTGGGAGAAAAAAGGGTGCATGGGTAATTTATAAACCTAATAACTTTATCCCAGTGGAGCTATTGTGAATTGATTAGAACCCAATGAAAGGGTGAGTAATTAGCACCATTATAACATTTATGGAAACCAACTGGCAGTTAATTTAAATAAACTTAATATGATTTCACAATTGTTGTGATGAGTCTAAACTCAAATTGAATCATTAAATCAAGTGGCTTATGAGCTAGTGGATATGTATATATTTTTAGAAACACTTATAATAGCAAATGAGTAATAAAGTATTTTCACTCTTCTCTCCAAAAGATGAAATCAATGTTAAAAATGAAATAACTGTTAAATTAATTTTGTTTACTCCAGGTATTGTTTTCAATTAAACATTTCACAAGTATTTTAATTGTTCTTTTTAATTTGACGTTCGTTTATGCTTAAAAGAAGAAAAGAATATTACTTTGTGATAGCTTCCCACAGCTGTGACAACATACAAGAAAATAACAGAAAGGAGGAAAGATTCATGTTTTCTGTGGTTAGCTGGCTCCATTACTCTCACCTGCTGTAACCAAGGGAATGATGGGGAAAAGCTGCTTACTCCATGGTGCCCAGAAAGCAGAATATTAAGAGCAGATTGGAAGAAGCAGGGCACATAACATTGCCCTATAAGACATGGCCCCAGGACTCATAGATCTTAGATCCAACCACCTAAGTTTCCATGACATCACAATAATGATGTCAAGTTATCTCCAGATGAAGTTAGATCATCGTGATCCAATCAACTTCTAAAAGTCCCACCATTGAACACTGTTGCACTGTGCACCAAGACTTCAGTGCATGAGACTATACAGACTGTCCAGATGCATAAAATATTCCAAAGCAATGCAAAAAGAATTCTGAGAAATTATAGTAATTGATATTTTTCAAGTAAATCTTTAAGCATGCAGAGCATATATTTCTAATCTTTACTAGCTGCTTCACTTAAAAATTCTACATAATACTCTTCTTGCCTGAATTTTCTAAGTCTGTTCCCTTCCCAGATCTTGAAACCTTGTTGAAAAGTAGAAATGTGGTAAAATGTATGCTTTTCTTTCAGTTTCTGTTGCATGGGAGAATAAACTGATATGTTTCCAAGAATGGATGCAAAGACGTATGTAGAAGGTAATATTGCCAGGTAAGACATGGGACAATCAATTAAGTTTGAAGTAGCATTAAACATGTTTTATGTTTCATTCATTGTTAAGGAAATACTTATATTAATAACTTTTCATGTTGTATATGTTTTGTTTTTGTTCCTCAAATTATAATTTAACTGAGTATCCTGAATTTTCATTTGCTAAATCTGACAACTCTATACGGGTAAACTGCAAGGTTGTTTATGGTACATATTGTAGGGTCAGGTTTCTTTTGAAGGGTTTTCTTTCCATTATAATTTCTTAATGGTCAGTGCTATGAGTATGAGTTTTACATGATCTAAGCTGGAAGAGATTGAGGCAATTGACTGATTGGATATAAATTTCAGATTTCAATGATAAGATCCACATGTCTCCTGTATAGTCTGGAGTTCCTAATGATAGCACAATAAAGTATCCCAGTTTTGTAACCTTAGACCATAAAAAAATTTTTGACCAAGCGTCCTCTAAAAATTTCAAAAGGTTTTTGTTTTAAGTTGGTGCTTTGAGTCTTCAAACAACCTGGCTACTCATCACATTTTTTTAAACAAAGAAAATTCATTTAACCAATGGCTATCATAAATTTTATAAACTTAGCTGAGTATGTGTGATTTCACAGCAGATCCAATATGTTGCCTGATTGTTAGTGTCTGACTATCAGTCAACCATCCCATCATGAGTCCCGAACTGCTTTGCAGCACATGCTGCCAGGCATCATTATTACAGTATTTTTAAAATTAGATTGATCTGTTCTTCTATCCACAAGTTTCTCTTAGTAATCACAAATATTTTAAAAATAAAATAAAACTTTTAAAAAATAAAATAAAATGGCGTGTATAAATATCCTCTAGGAAAAGGAGCGATAGATACTTGTGACAGTCGGACAAAGCATTTTTATAATACTGTTTTCTCTTCTAGGCAGCTAAAAAGAAAATAAAAATGAGAGAGAGGAAGATATGCCTTTTTATGGTTGTCAAATACTTAGAAGTTTTACATGCAGTTTTTATGAACTTTTCATATCACTGTATTCTCAGGTGAATGGTAACAGGAATTCCACAGCAAAGTTAAAAATTTCAGACTAAATATAATTTATGAAGGCAAACCTTGAAGGTGTTGTATTAAGTCATATTTTTCTTACTTTTGACACACCTCTTACAACTTGGCCTATCTAAATGTGACTCAAATTTTCATACAGATTTCTAGTACTGCACTCTGTGTGCTTGTCTCTGGCTTTTAGGTCTGCTACCCTGAAGCCTGAAGTGCTTCATTTGTACCACTTGGAAAAGAGTGGTCCCAAGCAATAGCAACAGGATGGACAGTAAGCAGGATGGTGGGCACCCAGTATGCTATGCAGTGGAACATACAAATGAGCCCTGAAAATTTTAAGTCATTATATTTATATTAGTTGAGTTACTTTTTGGTTGTTGAAGACTTGCATATTCAGGATGAGCTGGACAAAAGAATATTTATTAACTTCTATGTAAATACAATTTATGATGTACTATATACAATTTAGTATTTATAATAACATTTCGCATATCATTTCCAAAGAGCAACATTAGCACATGCTTCTAAAAAACAATGAGCACAATTTTTAAAAGTTAGATATTTTTAAAGGTAGTTCCACCACGGTTTGGTTATAATGGAATATGCACTGGTAAAGAGAGATTCACTTTGGATGGCCAAGGAAATGTTTCTCACCTTGCTATAGTGGGCATTTCAGGATGGGTAATACTTTCAATGTAGGGCTATCCTGCACATTGGGGTTGCTCAGCAGTCTCCCTGGTTTCTACCCTCTGGGTACCAGTAGAAACATTCTAATAACCTTCAAGTGTGACAATCAACACATCTCCAGGCACTGCCAAATGTCTGACCAAAGTGGGGAGAAAAGTTGCTCTGTGCTGGTAATCTGATCCAAAGAATCAAAAAGAGGTAATATATTGCATACATTTTTCATAAATTTTATTTTTTAAAACACTTTCGGTTTACAACAAAATTAAACTTTAGGGAAAAATGTTTTTCTTATATTTCCCATGCCCATATTTCCCATCATCATGGTGTGGTAGAATTGTTACAATCAATAAAACCACTGTATACTGACACAACATTGTTTTCCAAAGTCCACGAAATGCATTAGAGTTGACTGTCAACGTTGAACATTTTATAGTTTCAGGCAACATAAAATAACATGTATCTATCAGTTTCAGTGTAATACAGAATAGTTTCAATGTGTTAAAACTATTTGTGTTCTATCTATTCACCTCACATTCTAAATCCCTGGGGAACATGAGTCTATTTACTTTATCCATAATTTTACTTTTTCTAGAATGTTATGTCTTGAATCTTAGAGTATGTTGCCTTTTCAGATTGACTTTCTTTTGTTTAACATTAGGTATTTAAATTTCTTCTAAGGGAACAAGATATCATAAATATTTTGTCACTATGAGATATTCACTCTACTTGTAAAAAGGTAGAATGCTATTTGAAAGTCAACTTGTATTATTTGCGAGTATATAATCATAAGTCAACAAAATATATAAAATATATGAATGAAGAAAACAAAAAACTGATGAAAAATAAAAAACTAAATCAATGTAGAGATTCCTTATTCATGGGTATGAAAAGTCAATATTGTCAAGATATTTCCTAACTTGATTAATACAAATCCACTTTCAAAAAGCACTCTGTCTCCTCACAGATATTATTTGGTAATTATAACCTTCTCTTTGCTATTGTTCATTTCAGTTTTATCTAAAGATATGTAACTGAACATATGGTTGCTATTATAACTTTCAATATTAATTTTTTATTCTAAAAATTTTTTATTCTAACACAATTGTAAGCTATGAGATTGACTAAGAATATAACAAAATTTTTATATTCACTCATTCATTTTTAACACTCCCGCTTTTTTATGTAAATCCCCATTGCTAACTAATATCATTCCTTGCTCTGTGAAGAACTTCTTCAAAAGTTACTTGCAAGCAGGTCTACTGTTAACAAATTCTCTTAAGTTTTGCTTGTCCAAGAAAGTCTTTGTTTTTTCTTCCTTTTTGATGGAATGGAACTAAAGATTGGTGTATTACGCTCAACAGGGTAAGTTTTTTTCTCCACTCTTTCTGTTAGAATGGTTCCTCAGAAATCAGATGATTCTTTGTTTTTCTATAGATAAGGCATTTTTTCCTGAAGCTTGAATAAAATTTATTTAGGTTTATTTAAATTTTTTCTGAAACTTGAATACAATACATTTAGGTTTATTTATTATTTTTGAAATTTATCCTGATCGATATTTTTTGAGCTTCTTAAAACTATCATTTGTTGTGTGACATTAACATGAATTAATTGTCAGTTATTGTTGCTTTACTTCTTTGTGCGTTTTCCTTTGTTCTCCTTTCAGAGTTCTCACTATACAACCTATACCATTTATTTGTTCTGTAGTTCTTGAATATGGTCTTTTTTAGTAGTTTTTCTCTTTGGTTTTCAATTTAAAAATTTTTTAGACTTTTCAATTTCAGACATTCCAATCTACTAACATGCCAACAACATCATTCAAAATATTTTGTTTTCCAGCATCTATTAATTATCAATACTCATCCATTTGCTTATCTTGCTCCTCTGTTCTTGAATGTTGTCTACCTTATCCTTTAAAGTCCTTAGGATATTAACAGTACTTGTATTAAGTTCCCATTTTGGTAATTCCGACATTCCTGCTTACCTAGATTTGTTCTGACCCTTGTCTCGTCTGTTCAAACTTTGTCTTTGTCATGTAGTCTGCCTTGTAGGTTCTTTGATAGTCAAATGTGTTACATAAAGGAAATTCAATAACTATGTTTTTGGAATGTGTTGGTAAATTGTGGAAGGATAAGAAGACTTTATAGTTCTCTTCTATTTGTAAACCTGTGCTGCTGAAGAGTGGCATTGAGAGGTGCATCTCTGCTTATCCTGTTCTCCACACATGAAGAAGTTGGCTGGGGATGGGCTGTTCCCTTACCCCAGGATGGTTAGGCTCTGAATAAAACCTGATAGTTTAGACTCAGGTAAAATCACTGCCTCTGGAAACAGTCAGAGTTAGGAAGAACACAATGTCTGGCCTGTTTCAGAATTACTTTCTCCTCGCTGTAGGATATACAGAGGAGCTGCTGTGTCACAATCACAGTAGGAGTATGATACAGCTACTACTCAGAAATGTGTGGAACCCGTATGAATCAATCTGCCTGGATTTTTAAGCTCCCGAACTTTTATTCACTAAGTCCCCCTGCAATGTGTAAATTACAGTTCATGCTGCCCCCGGCTGCCACTCTTACACGCGAGGTCATCGCTCATGAGTTTCTACTTTAATAATTTGTACTTGTGTTCTGTGAAGTTGTAATTATCTATTAGTTTCTCCAATTATGGAGGTAAAAATTTGCTATCTCACTTTTTTTGACAGATGAAGGAAGAGTTGATTTTTTTGTGTTTCAGATTTGTCAGCTTTTTACCTGTTAGGACACAGAGATGTCTAAACTCTTTACATACTAGACTGGAAAATGAGAAGTTAAGATTCTAATAGCTTTCTAAATGTTCATTTATTTGTTTTATAATACAAACTTATTCTTTTTTTCTTTCCCATGAAGTTAGCTGTAGGAAGCATCAAGCTAAACCATTATGATTTGTTATTTATTTATTCATAACCTGGAAACACATTTTTTTCAGTGCTTCATGGAAATCCATTTCTTTCCCTGTGCTGGCAAGAATTACATTTTATTTACTAACATTCTAAAAATGTTAAATTGCTATAATTTACAAACAGTTCATTTTTCTTTCATGCTGTGTAGGAAATATATGCTATTAGAGTATTTTAAAAAATTAAATGCTAAAGGATTAAAATCATTGATCAACATGGGATCTACTTAAAACTGTTTTGAAGAACAGTTATCAAGTGGCACCATATTTTAGGAGTTTAATTCCAATAATGTGACTGAATTAAAGTAAAAATGAGAAAATATTATACCACATGTTTCGATATGGATATATAATTATTTCTAAATATTTATACCTAAGTATGACTAAAATGATTCAAATACTTCAAGAAAAAAGTGAAAATATAATTTGAGTAAATGCTTGTCTGCTTATTCATTTTTCTTTTGCAATTACACACATGATTATAATTTACTTGAAAATAGTCACATGTACATGATTTATGGGCTGTTATCTACACAGAGACAATTATAGTTGTTATTAACTAAATTCTCTATTGCCGTTGCTTTTCACAAATTAAAATCAAAACAAAACACAGAGAATATTTTGTTTTTAAAGACATATCAACAAATAAATTAGTTATTTTGTTTTGGTTGGAAATTTTCAAAGATGGTATTCCATGTTTGCTAAATTTTAAAAATTGAATTCTCCAAAATTGTTGAAAAGCTAGTGTTTAAAATCATTGTTTACTTAAATGCCTTCCAAACTATTTTTTTCTGTAAAGCGAACATAAACTTGTAACTGTATAACTGATTAACTTACAGTTAAAATTTAAAAAAATTAGAAGTAACTTAAAAGTTGCATGAAAGACCAAAAGTAAAATATATCAGTATGCTAAAATGATTATACATATATTTTTCTTTTATTTTTACAACAGCAGTTAGGTTGTCATAGCAAACTGATTCAATATAAAATGATTGATACTTATAAAATATGTATTTTATCTATTAAATATATATGTATATTTTACATGATCATTTTGACATATGCATATGATAAAATTTGAAATTAGTAGTAGATAACCAGCTCTAAATAGCAGTTAAATTTCCACTTAGAAAAAATGTAAAATACAAAGGTTTTTATATACATCCAGTCATAGAATCATGGTGACAATACTTATTTACCTTTGTTTCGAAAGACATTTTAAATAAAAATATTGTTCAAAACCTAACTACATAAAAATGAAATACTTACTGCAGATAATTTCCTCATGTGTTTAGGCCCTTTAAAATTTAGCTTAAAATGCAAAAATACAACTATATTAATCAAATATAGTAATTCAGATGTTACATTGCTTATGTACTTCAAATAATCAATTTCAAAATGAAATTTAAAAAGCTAACACAAAATAATAAAATATTTGAAATATTTCTGAATTAATTTAATAAACATATCTCTTACAAGGAGAAATCCTATAATATTCTCCTAGGTGAAATTAAATAAATACATTCAAATAAATGTGTAAAATTATGCATATTACTAAGATTGTTTGATAGATCCCATTTTTTTTTGGTCAGGTACTTAGATGA
>RJWT010039076.1:0-12746 GCA_004365215.1 Cuniculus paca | reverse complement strand
CTTTCCGGAGCATCTGCAGTCCACATCAGGAAGTAACCACGGTCACCTAACCTCAGACCCCCCCAGAGCCATCGTCCCCAATAAACATAGTGGGTCATTTAAACTGATAAATGCAATTTGCTTCTGTACCCGTGCTTGCAAAACCCCTCCTCCCTTTGTTCTGATATGATATAAGCCTCTCCAGGCCACTGGGAGGCGCGCAGTCCCGAATCGATTCCTAGGGAGACTGCGTCGCCAGGCCTGGCAATAAACGCTCCATTCCAAAATTTCTTCGAGTGTCTCGTGGATTTTGCTCATCCCGGGGGTCGCGTACCTCAGTTAGCTTGAAGAGGGTTTTGTGTGAGAACCCTGCTCAAGCAGTGTTGGAGGCGTAAGTGCCACTATCTAGTTGGCAAAGTGGAGACCCGCAGAGCAGATGCATACAGTTACAATTTGAGATAGGGGACCTGAGAAGTGGGAGAGCCTATGGTTTGAAGTTCCAGTGTAGGTCCAAAGTCAGAATATATCCCTGCTCCATTTAGATAGCATTGTAGCATCAGAAGCAATTTTAACGTTTTACTTTAGTATTGCAATCTGTTAACCTCTTGAAATGTCTTCAGTTTCTGTTTTCAGTATTTTATGATTGTCAGTGTATAGCACTTGCAGCTGCTCAGTATAGTACATTACTGGTTCTTCCTTTTTATTGGACTATTGTGAATGGATTGCTCTCATGTTTTAGTGATTGTAAAACATTCTTAGTTTTTATTGGTACATGTTTGGAATACATAATGAGGTATTCATTGTGGGAACGTTGTACATAACAAACCTCAGGTTTTTCTTTCCCCTTCTGCTCCAGCTCGCCCAGGCCCACACCCGCTGCCATTTTTTTTTGCTTGCCCACATCAGCGTCACTATTCATCTTATAAGGTCTCATAAAATTAAGTATCACATATATGCATTAACAACTACATTAGGCCAAAAAAGGATAAAACACTTAAGACATACTAAATTGAGATGCACCCTTACAGACTTTGTTTGTGGTAGATTATAAATTCTCTCTCTCTCTCCCTCTCTCTCTCTCTTTCTCTTTCTCTTTGTTCCTGTTCTGTTTGCATTTTGTTTTTAGACTGAGTTTCTCATTTAACGGTTGCCATGTGATACTAAGTTTTTATGTGTGATGTACACCACTGAACATCATGGCCTCCAGGGTCTTCTGTTTTGCTACATATGGTTCAAATTTATTCTTTATGGCATAGTAGTACTCCGTTGTGCATACATACCACGTTTTCTGTAACTATCCATCTGTCGATGAACTTGCAAGCTGCTTCCAAGTGTTAGCTATTAAGGATTATTGCTATAAAGTTGGATATGAATGCATGGTGGTATAAAACCTTACCCCTTTGGGGAAGAGCACTGGATGGATCAAATGGAATTTCTAGATTTAGAATTTTGAGGCATCTACATCCTGCTTTCTATAGTGCTTGTACCAGTTTACACTTTGCACAGCAATGAAGAAAGCTTTCCTTTTCTGCCGGCCTCTCAAAATTTGGTTATTTTAATTTGCATCTTTTCTGTGGCCAGTGATATTGACTACTTTTTCTTTACTTATTGGTCATGTATTCTCCTTAGTGTGAGAAGTGTCTGTTTATTTCAGATGCCCTTTTAATCGATTGGTCTTCAACTCTGAGGGTGTACTGTTCTTTAGTTGTTTGTGTATTCCACATATTAGTTTGGGTTTTGTTTTGTTTTGTGTTGTTTTTTGTTTTTTGTGTCTGAGGAGTAGCTGACAAACGATTTTTCCCTTTCTGTAGGTGTTCATTTTTGTGTTAGTAATTTCTTTAGCTGTGCAAAAGCTTTTTAATCTGACGTGATCTCATTTGCCGATTCTTGATGTTCGTTCTTTTGTAACCGGTGTTGTGTTCAGAAAGTATTTGCTTCCACCTTTGTCTCCAGGTGTTTTACCTGTTTTGTTTTCTAACAAGAGAAGTGTTTCTGTTCTTCTGCTTAGATCTTTAATCCATTTTGAATTTAGTTTAGTGCTTGGTAAGAGATGTGGGTCTAGGTTCAATCTTGAGCAAATGAATAGCCAGTTTTACCAGCACCATTTGTTAAAGAGGCTCTTTCCTTCACAAAAGGATTTGCCTCGTGAAGGATAGCGTAACTGAGTGTGCCTAGAGTTGTTTCTATACTCTCTACTCCATTGTTCCATTCATCTTGTCATCTACTTTTTGCTAACTCAGTGCTGTTTTTATCCCCATAGCTTTGTAACACAGTGTGAACTCCTGGCTTGTGATATTCCCTATCTTGCCCTGCTTGCCTAGAATTGCTTTAGCCAATCTGTGTCTCTTCTGGTTCCATTTGAACTGTAGGATTGCTCTCTCTAGCTCTGTAAGAAATAGTATTGGCATTTTAATTGAATTGCATGTAGCCTGCGTAATAGTTTTAGAAGCATGGCCATTGTGCCTACTCAGAAGTTAAGCATATCTTTCTATTTCCCGCTCTCTTCGCTCTCCTTTGTCGGAGTGCTGTGCTTTTCATCGTAGAGCCTTTTCATTTCCTTGGTTAGATTTATTTGTATTTCATTTTTCTTCGTTGTATTGTAAACATTATTGTTTCCCTAGGTTCTTTTTCAGTGTTTTATTGGTGTACAGGAACACTATAAATTTTTGAGTATTGGTGACTTCATACCCTGCGATACGACTAAAATTGGCTTTTATGTCTGGGAGCCTAGTGGTGGAATTTTGGAGATCTTTTCTATAGAAGATGCTGTCGTGTTCAAATAGCGATAGCTTAACTTCCTCTTGTCCTTTCCATATTTCTTTTATTTCCTTTTCTAGTGTAGTTGCTCCAGCTAAGGTTTCAAAAACTATCTTGATACTGCTCTGTGTCGTGGCGGTGGGGAACATCCGAAATCCCAAAACTCAGGATGCTGAGTCAGGAGGATCTTCAAGAATTTGAGGCCAGCCTGGACTACTTAGTGAGATCAAGGCCAGCCTGAAATGCACAGCAAGACCCCGTCTCAACTCCCCCTGACCACTTGAAAACCAAACAAAAACAACAACAACAAACACGATGTAGAACAAGAGTTGTGATAGCAGGCATCCTTGTCTTGCTTTTGATTTTAGAAGTAAGACTCAGCTTCTCTCCATTTAGTAGGCCGTTGGTTTGCCACAGATGTTTTTTTATCATATTGAGCAAAAGGCTTTCTAGTTCTGTTTTTGAGGGGTTTTAATCATGAATGGATGGACTTATTAAATGCTTTCTCCTTGCCTATGGACATGACCATTGGCTTTCTGCCCTGGCTTCCGTTTATGTGGAATATTACATTTTTGACTTGTGTATGATGAGCCATCCCTGTATCCATGGGTTGAAGCCTAGTTGGTGAAGACGTGTGATATTTTTGGTGGTTACTGCATTGTGTTTGCTGTTGACTTACTGAGAACATTTGCATCTGTGTTCATTAAAGGGATTGACCTATAGCTCTCTTCTGTAGTGGGGTGATTTTTCTAGACTGGGAATCAGAGTAGCACTTATAGCTAGGAATGACTTTGAGAGGATGGCTCCCCTTTCAATTGCATTAGTATTTGAGGGGTATTAGCACTAGATCCTCTCTAAAGCTTTTGGAGAATTCAGCACTTACTACGTCAGAAGCTGGACTTTTGTTAGTTTTCAAATTTCTTCTTCAACTTTACTTATGATAAGGGATTATTCTGGACTTTAGTGTCTTCTTAGTTCAGCATTGGTAGTGCATATGTATCTGGGAATCTATCCATTTCTTCTGAAGTTTTTATTTTGTTAGAATAAGGTATCTCCAATTAGCTGTGTTTAATCTTCTGAGTATCAGCAACATGTGTTGTTGTGTCACCTTCTTCATTTCTAATTTCCAAAATGTGTGTCTTCGCTTACCTTATATTGTCAAGGCTGACTATGGGCTTGTTCATTTTATTTAAATCTTTCAAAGAATCGATTCTTTTATTCATAGATTCTTTGTCTTATCTTTTAGTCTCAGCTTGTTCATTTCTGTTCTGATCTTTATAGTTCCTTTCCTTGTACTAGCTTTGGATTTAAACTGTTCTTGTTTTTCTAGGACCTTGAAGTACATCCGTAGGTTATTTATGTGAACTCACTCTGTATCTGATGTAGGATTTAACTACTCTATAAACTGCATTTCTGGGATTGTCTTCATTGTGCCCAACAGGTTCAAATGAATCCTAGCAGCTTTATCATTTAATTATAGAAACTGTCTGACTTCTTTAACTTTACTTGAGATTTCATTGGTTATTCAAGTGGGTGTCATTTCATACTTTTAAGAAATTCTGAAAACATTTTCCATACTTGATACGAGCTACCTAAATTTGTGTAAAAGCAAAAGATAGTGCACGCAAAAACAACTATGAGTGAAACATGTTAACTCAGTGCACTATGACAAGGTTTGCAATAACAAAGACAGTCAAAATGAACAGAGGTGACTTTATGTAAAAGGATGATCCTTCAAAAGACATTACCTGCTTTTCGTAAACATTTTTGAGTTTTAGCTTTATAATAAATACAAAATATTTATAGGGCATTGCATATGTTGAGAGCATATCTTTGTCCATTGGACAAGTCCTTCTGTCAAGTTGTAAATCATTAGAGGTGTCCCAGTGGGTGGGCAGTTCTGAACTTAGTAGCAAGTCCACTGACAAAACAATCTTGTAATTTATGCGCTCCGGTGTTAGTATATTTGCTGGCCAGTGTAATCCATAACTTTCTTTTCCATCAGGTCCATGGTTTTGGAAAGAATCTTTCCCAAGTAGGAACAAATAGGCTCTTCTTCCATTCTAAACTTAAGCTTAACAGTATATCAGTTTTCCTCAGTATTATAATAAAGACAAGCTGTGCAGCAAGCAGCCCACAGACATTGCTAAAATTTATCTCCACAGCTGTACTCTGTCTCTTTATGACACATTTCCACATTCACAATTAATATCCCAGAGGTGGCGAGAGTCCCGAATGCCCAATACACTCCTTTCTCTCTTTCTCTTTCTTTTTTTTAAACTATGACATTGAAGTGAACCGCAAACTGAAGATGAACCCTTCAAGAAGAAGCCATTAGAAAGGGTCCTGATTTGGGTGACAAATAAAAAATGATCAGTTCATTTTTTTTTTTACAGTAACATGTATTATCTTTAAGTATTATTTTTTGAAGAAAGTACAATTTGAAGTGTTTCTTTCTTTCACACAAAGATTTTTACTAAAGTACTGAAAAGTTCTCTGCTAGCCTAAAAAGAAAATGCTTTAAGAATTTAACTGTGGTAGGCAAATTACAGATTTTTTTTATGTATTTGTTTGTTTGTTTGTTTGCTTTGTGTCACCGGGGATCAAACTCACGACCTCAGGCTTGCCAGGCAGGTGCTTACGACAGTGAGCTAAATCCCTGGCCCTGCAAATTGCAGATTTGAAAAGTGTTTGCATACTTTTGTGATATCCCTTGACACTGATTTCTGCTTTCATTGCACTATGATCAGATGATGAGCATGCGATCAGGTTGACACTGTTGCACTTACTTAAGCATGTTTTATGAGGTTGCAGGCAGTCTATTGTTTTAAATCTATCTATTTCTTTAAATGTACTTCAGTAAAAAACATATTGACAATAACCTCATCATTTAAAATGCCTGTTTTTTGGAGAAACTTCCCCATGTCTTTGAGAAGCATGTATACTTTGTTGTTGTTTGATATAACATTTTATAAATATCTAATAAATTCATGTATTTGAAGGTTTGGCTCAATTCTGACTTTCCTTGTTGATTTTTCCTTGTTGATTTTTTTCGATGTGACCATTTGCTTGTGACAGTGACCTATAGAGATTCACTATGACAACTGTATTGGTTGTCGCATTGGTTGTTTCATGTCTATTTGTAGTTTCTTTGTGAATTTGCATGTGCCAATACTCGGTACGCTTTTTAAAATAATTGCTAACTCTTCCTGTTGAATGGTTCGCTTAACCAACATGTACTGGTGATGACCTTCTTTGTATCTTCTGAGAAGTATTGGCCTGACATCCAAATTTATTAAAATTAAAATAGCAATTTTCAGGGTTCCTATTGCATGTTATATTGTTTTCCGTCTTTTGAGTTTTCATCTGAGTATGTTTTCGAATTAAATGTATCTTTTTTATACTGCCTATTGTTTGGTTTTGTTTTTTAATTCAGTCTCTCTGTGCCCTTTGATTGGAAAATTGAGATCGATCACACTGAGAATCACTGAGACGTGTTGCCTTTTTCCTCTCATTGCATGTTTTGCCTCTTGTCCTGCTTTCCTCATTTATTTTCCCTTTTGCATAACTGCTTATTTCACTAGGTTTGTTCATTCTTTTTGACTTATTGGCATTACCGGTTTCATGGCCCTTTCTAGGATTCCTTGAGAACTTTTTGTATTGCTGGTTTAATGATCATAAGTTTCTTAATGTGCTATTGTGATGAAAATACCTTATCACTCCATCAGTTTTCAAGGAGAAATTTGAAGAGTACCTAACTTAGGTTTGAAAGTTATTATATTTTAGGGCATCTGACCGCTCTCTCTACGGGATACGCCAGGTGCTTGAGCCGGAGTCACTGACCATGTGTTACTGGAGAGAGCATCCCCAGGTCCATTTTATTTCCGTATTTCTCCTTGAAGGGCACTGGAGTCCTCTATTTCTGTTTTGTTTCTGTGGAGGGCCACTGAGAAAACTCCCCTTGTAAGCAGACTATTTGCCTCCATTTTGACTCATCTTTGACCAGACCTGCTAGGAAATTGGGCTTCTCCCTCTGTTGGCTTTGAGCAACGCAAATGGGTGTAGCCCAGGTGCCAATGAGTAGCTTTTGAAGGAAAGCAACAAGTCCGTGATGTCCCACATATGGCTCCCTAGTTCTAAGAATGAGCTAGGCCTAGGGACATCATGCTGTGCTCTGGAACTGAGCCTCAGGAAAGAGGCTGTGAGGTCCCAGGACATTAAAATCTGGACTTCAGAGCTGAAGCAGCTGGCCAAAACACAGGATACGTTCGCTAGCTGTGTTATGCAGATTCCTCCAAACTTAGAGGCTACTAGTTACCAGAATCCGGTTTTCTTTCTGCATGACTCGCTCTGCATACTGCAGGCATGCCACTATGTCTCCTATCCAGCCCAACTCACAGTACTCACATACTTCCCATCATTCTCACAGTCACTCAACCCAAGACACTACCCTCTTCATGAATTAATAAAACTCAGGTTTGGCTTTGGGTCATGGCCTTGGTTCTGGTTAGGTTTTGTTCTGACCAAATTGGGCTCCCTCGCCTCCCTACCACTGCATGTATGTCTTTGTCTCTTCATTTTTACCGTGGATTGCATTGGAAGTGGTATGTCAGAAATTACTTGTGAGAACTCTGATAACTTTTTCCCTGGGATTACAATTTATAAACTCCTCCCATGGTCTGGACGGGCTCTTCTGATACATTTAGTCATCCTCTCTCACTAGCCATTGGCCACCAGGTAAAGAAAAAGCATAGATTGTCCCTTGTTTTCTCCACATTGTGCTGTGCCTCTTTAGTTTCCCTGTAACATTTAACTTTCCCACTCGGTTTTCCTAAGTCCTGGAGAATTCAGCTCCCTCCTGTTCCTGCATTTTCCAAGACATGAATATTATTTTTTCTTGGAGGTCATTATTGGTGTATAGAAGAGATACTGATGGTGCATGAATGTAATCCTAGGTAGTCCCAAACTAAGAAAGGAGGATTAAATTATGAGGTACCTCTAAAATGTCCCCCAAAATGTCATGTTCAATTGTGGGGCTATTAGAAAGTGATTAGATTATGGGGGTATGTGTTCATCAATAAACTAGTCAATCAATGATTTCATAGTTGAATGTACCATTTGGAGATGAGGCCTGGTTGGAAAGAAGTGTGTCTTAGTTACTTTTCTCTCAATGCTGAGACAAAATCAACCCTGAAAATTAAAGAAGGAAAGGTTATTGTAGCTCACAGTTTGCAATGGTTTCAGTCCATAATCAGTTGGCTCCAAAGCAGGATGGCGTGGTACTGAGGCAACAGTTCATAGAAGACAGCAGTGGAAGACAGCAAAAACTACAACAGTGAAAAGGGAGAAGCAAGCCTCTTGTGCTGCTTTATGTTGTATGCAGGCCGGATGTAGCTCTTGCACACCCAATTCCACCTCTAGACTGTGAACCAATCACAATGTCTAAACTCAGTGGCCTTCCAAAGCCCCACCTCCCACACCATGACTGCATGAGGCATTGCAGGATCATCCAGGCACAAACATAACAAAGGGTCACTTGAAGTAGGACCTGAAAACTGATTCCTGTTGCTGCATTCTTCTTTCTGTCTCAAGTTCACTGCCAAATTATGAGCAGCATTCCTCCACCCTCTCCTTTCCCTGAGCCATTTCTGTATTGGGCCTAGCCACACATGGTTTAAGCTGCTGACATTCGTGAGCCAAAATATAACTGTCTTTTAAAAAATTGTGCTGCCTTGGTGCTTCATCTAAGTAGCAAGAAAGAAGCTAAGAGAAAAAATGATACTAAGAAATAGAGTGGTCACTTCGATTATACCTGACCATGTGATTCAGTATCTTTAGAAAGTGGTTTGTGGGAAGAACATAGAAATTTGGAGATGTGGGCTAGAGAAAATGCTAAAAATAGAGATTGACTCCTGAGACTCATCAAATTGTCAAAAGGGCTTTGGACAATGAGAGACAGATTTATGAGATTTCAACTGGAAATGAAGACTGTATCGGTAACCGGACTAGTCACGCAAGCTTCATTTTGGCAAAGTTAGTCTGTCTCTTTCTAGGACTTTGCACAAGGTTGAGTATAACGGTGCTGTACCAGTTAATCTGTTGGAGAAAGTTTCAAGGCAGCCCAGTATTCAAGACATGGCAAGAGTACTGCCAGACGCTTCTAGTCATGCCTAC
Organism: Cuniculus paca; assembly: GCA_004365215.1. Classification (NCBI taxonomy): domain Eukaryota; kingdom Metazoa; phylum Chordata; class Mammalia; order Rodentia; family Cuniculidae; genus Cuniculus; species Cuniculus paca. The sequence continues at coordinate 3,836 of RJWT010039076.1, read as the reverse complement.
AAAGAGAAGGAGCAATACTCAGAGGTGAAAGACTGAAAATTTGGAAGTTTTTGTCACAAAAGGAATCGCCAACAATGTTGGGGCAAGTAAAAGAATAGTGCAGGAAGCATTGCCATTAAGGCAAGACCCTTTCCCCACAGCTGGAGGAGCTCAGCAGGTGTCAGGACCATCAACCACCACTCCCCCAAGCCCAGAGGGCCTCAGCAGCTGATGGGAGCATCAGCCTCCCTACCCCACTACCCAGTGGGACTCTGCAGCCTGTGGGAGCAGCACCGACGACTCCCCCACCTGCAGAACCTTGAGGGGCCAGTGGGAGTGTTGGTGACATCTGCCCACAGCAGTGGACTTCAGTAGGCCAGAAGGAACCTTGGAGATCCCTCACCCCGCCCCCAGTGGACCACAGGGAGCAGGTGAGAGTGATGGTGAGTCCTCCTCCATGCAGAGAACATCAGTGGATCAGCAGGAGTTTTAGCAACCCCTCCCCCCACCTGGAGGGCTTAGTGGACAGGGAAGGGTGGGTGTGAGGCCTTCTTCCACCCAGAAGACCTTGGCGGGCCAGCGAGAGTGTGGCTGAGCCATTGTTCCACACAGAGGTGTGCTGGTGAGATGTCATGAGGCCTCCCCGCTAACTGGAGAAACCCAGTTAGGCCTGGGAGACCCCCAGTGACACAGTAGGACCTTGGCTGGGTTGCACACCATGGACAGGTAGGTCTGCCAGCCTAGAACAGTCTAAGCCACAGGAACAATACGAGCTAAGGGCTGGCTCACATCAATACTCCGAGGCTACTCAGCTAAGAAAACAAAGACTCACCCAACTGGCCCTACAGGAGGAATGCAGGTGACCAGCCCCTCCCCTACACTGTGGGACCCTTCAACTAGGTGAACATCAGTAGACCCCTATGATGCACACAACAGTTGAGACTAGTGGGATTGAAAAGGCCAAAATTTTAATTGCAGAGGTGAAAATGACAAAATGAAACAACAAAATGCAAACTCACAATACTCAGCCCATCTGGAACAAATACCAGAGACACTGACATAGAAGATACTGGAAGTCAAACACCTAAAATATCTGAAAACATAGCAAGTGAAGTTACAAAAACAAATGCATGAACAGATCAGAAATAATCTCTCAGGTGAAACATAATAACCACTTTAATGAAGGAATTTCTCAGCATAGCTAGAGAAGACAGAGAACAGATCAGAAATAATCTCTCAGGTAAAACATGACCACCTTAATGAAGGAATTTCTCAGCATAGCTAGAGAAGACAGAGATTTTTAAAAAAAGGACAGGAGCATAGGAAAGTGATGGAAACCTTGAGTGAACAATATACCAAAGAAATAAAATGCATGAAAACAGATTCAAAGACATGTTCAGGAAGGCAAAAATTGTACTGAAAGCTGCCAAAACTGCTCAAATGAATCTGAAGACAGACTTTCAAACCTGGAAGACAGGATCATGGCTAGAAATCAGGCAAGACAAAAGAACCTTAAAATTACAAGGGACCAGGAAATAACATTTCAAGGTGATGCAAAAGAAAAAACATTCAGAGTGTGGCCCAGGCTGCTCCGGACCGTCCGGGGCGTGCACAGCCAACCCCACCTAGCTGTGCACTTGGGGAAAGGGCGACCAGACCCATAGAAATTGGTGCCCAGCCGCCGTCGGCCACAGACGTCAGGGGCGTCCCTGGGGTCCTCCCAGCACCCCGCCCGCGCGCCGGGGGGCAGCCCAGCAGCGGCTGCTCTGAGCCGGCTTGAGTTGGCGTGACCAGCGAATTCCACCTAGCCCTTCAGCTTGGGACTTCGCCAGGAGCCTGGTGGGGGCTTCGGTTTGTGTCTGTCCCCCATTGGCCCAGGCCATTCAGGACATCTCTGGGGTCCTGCCTAGGCCCCACACATTCACCCAGAGCGGCCTGGCAGCTGCTTCTCAGGGCCTCACTTGGGTTGGGGGTGCATAAAGCAAATTCCACCTGGCTGTGCAGCTTGGGACCCTACCAACAGACAGGTAGGAGTCTGCACCCCTCCCCCACTGGCCTGGGAAATTCAGAGCTTCCCTGGCATCCTGCCTGGGCTCCACCCAGACACCACCCAGCATCAAAACAGCCAGGGTGATAGTCTTGGCTGGAGCTGAAGGTGTGCATTGCGAGTAGCACCTAGCCTTGGCACCTCAACTGCATATGTAAGATTCACCTCCCACAGTGGAATACAGGAAAATGACAAAACAAAAGAGCAAAATGCAATCTTGCACCTCTAGTCCTTCCAAAACAAGCCAAAAAGACACGGACACAGAAGAAAACATGAGCCACACACCTGAAACTTCTGAAATGATAGCAAATGAAGTAAAGAAACAACTGTAAGAGACTCTAAAGGAACAGAGGACAGAAATGATTTTCCAGGTAAAACAAAAGATGATGAATGCAATGAAAGAGATGCTGAGCACATCTAAAGAAGATATAGTTGGAAAAATAGAGGAACACTGCAAAAAGATGGAAACCTTCAATGAAGAATACAAGAAAGAAAAAGATTGCATGAAGCAGATTCAAAGAGATATCCAGGAAATCAAGAAGGCCATCGAAAGCTGGCAAAGAAACCTCAATGAATGTGAAAATAGAATTTCAGACCTTGAAGACATGATGGCAGCCAGTGAGGAAGAAAGGAAACATCTTTTAAAAATAACAAGGAATCAGGAATTAGCAATTCAGCAGTTGCAAGATGACGCAAAGAAAAACAATATAAGACTAATAGGTGGAAAGGAAAAGGAAGGAGAAAACACAAATGAAATAAAATCACTATTGAAAGAAGTCATGGCTCAAAATTTCCCAAACATGGGAAAGGAAACTGACATACAGATAAGTGAAGCATATAGAACTCCAACTAGCCATAACCAAAATAAACCAACACCCAGACATATAATTATCAGCATTCCAGAAATTGAACATAAGAACAGACTATTAAAAGCTGTGAGAGAAAACAAGCAAATCACCTCTAAAGGAAAGCCCATCATAGCCACAGCAGAGTTCTCAACACAAACAATGAAGTCAAGAAGAGCATGGAGTGAAGTATTTCAAGTTCAAAAGGAAAACAACTTCCAACCCAGACTGATGTACCCTGCAAAACTATCCTTCAAAATTGATGGAGGAATAAGATACTTCCATGACAAAGAGCAGCTGAAGAACTTCATGACCACCAAACCCACCCTGCAAAGAATACTGAAATATACTCTAGATAAACATGAAAATAGCTCTGATGTTAAAAACATCACCAGAAGAAGAACACCAAGCAGGGAAAACAATTCAGCAGAGGGAAAAGGTAAAGAAACCACTGCCGAAAGATAACGTAATTAAAACAAGCCAATATATATCAGTTATAACCATTAATGTAAATGGCCTCAATTCACCAATCAAAAGGAACAGACTGGCAGAATGGATCAAGAAACAACATCCTACCATATGCTGTCTACAAGAAACCCATCTAACCCAAAAGGAAACTCATAGAATGAAAGTCAAAGGATGGAAAAGAATAATCCATGCAACAGGAACCCAGAAAAAAGCAGGGGTAGCTATTCTGTTCACAGATGATGTAAACGTCAAACAAATAATGGCCAAAAGAGATAAAGAAGGTCACTACATACTGGTTAGGGAAAACTCCAAGAGGAAGAAATAACAATCTTAAATATATATGCACTGAATATGGGAGCACCCAACTATATAAAACAAATATTAATAGAAATGGAAAATCAAATAAGCTAGAACACAATTATAACAGGAGACCTTTACACACCCTTGACTCAAAGAGACAGATCAACTAGACAGAAAATCAGCAAAGAAATAACAGA
>RJWT010039075.1:0-12742 GCA_004365215.1 Cuniculus paca | reverse complement strand
GTGTCCTGGCTGCCTGCATGTGTGTGTGCTGTGTGCTGACAATGATTTCATGCACCTGTCTTTCTCTAGTCAGTTCCATGGACTGTTTTCACTGCAGAACTGAGGAAAGACAATGAGAGGAAACACTGTACTCGAAGGTTAAGCCCTGTGTCCAGCAAGAAGTGACCATCCAGACAATCAGCCACTCTGAGGGAGAACTCTTGAAGGGAGAGCGGTATCATTATAGTCTCTGTAAATTATTTTATAGTCCTTTAGCATTAACAGAGGTGTGTGTGTGCATGCATGTGTGTGTGTGTGTGTGTGTATTTTAGACATTGCAGAATACTTTGTGATGGACAATTAACTTCTGTGATAGTTGACTAAGGAGTACACATTCCAGGGATCCTCACCCAGAATTTGAAAAATCGTAAGTAGCCACCCTGTTATAACCTTATCTCCAATGCACACATGAAAGTTTGCCAGACAACATAAAGGATACTAGAAATAAATGTTGATTGGTGAAATGAAGGTGATCAAGTTATGTGGGTTAGTGGGAAATACTTTATGGGCATTTGAACAAACAAGAGGGAGTAAGAATCTAGAGAGTGCTCCAGGCTGTCCCCTTTGCAAGGGCATTCTCGAACCAAGGTTTCACTCGAAGAACAGAAGAACTTACACTTTGACCTCTGAGCAGAAGTCTAGCTGCCTTCGTCAGAAAAGCGATGCCTTGGCCTTGAGTGGTGCATTCATGCATGGTGTTGAGTGGGACTCCATTGCACTTTCTGTGCCAGGTTGCATAGTAGTTTTGGAGACTGCTTTCATAAATATTTGAACATTTGGTTTCAGATATGCTCTCACTATTGTATGTCACCTGGTAGTGAGATTGTGGGGAAGGAGAATTATAATTTTCACCTGTTGCTAGGTGCTGGAGATGATCAGTATCTGCCAGAGGAACCTCAAACTTGTATACAACAAAATTTGCTTACACTTCCTTGATCGAAGAGAACTAGAGAGAAACACTGGTGTCTGAAGACAGCCTAGTCTGAGTACAAGATTCAGTCCTCCCAGTGCTATGGAGATGGCACTTGTGACAAAGGATGAACAAAACATCCATCTCATTATAATCTCTAAAAAGTGTGGAGTGGAAAGCAGCTCTGCTTTGAATCACAGTCATAAAGTCCATAGCAATATACTTTTTGTTTAAAACACAGGATGTAAGTAATATTACATTTCTTCCCTTTTTCTAATTAAATTGAATATATTTAGGTGCTCATTGGGCCTAACTAGTGGAAAGGTCAAGTTTTATTGTATCAGAGTCCTTTATAGTGCTGTGTGAATACACATATTTGGTCCTCAAAGACCACAGTTTAAATGTCTTCAGACTTGTACTGTTCTTTAAGGATGGAGACTCTGCTGGGACTGTCATCTTGGAGCATGGGGTCATTGCCAAGGCTCCTCAGCAACTCTAGACACTGTTTCCTCAGAGACCCTGTCACATCCTGCGATAACGCAAGGGATCGGAGTGCATACTGCCAGTGACTGTGGAGTGCATGCACTTTTGCTGTCTTCCCAGTTTTGGGGGATTATGCCCAAATTGCTTTCCGGTCTTGCTTTTCCATTTCTTCATTTCTGAGAGGATACCTTATAATGACTGCTCAGGGAGCCTTTAGAAACAAAGTGAACTCTTCCTCTTAGAGGAGTGGCTGGGAAAAACAAAAGGTCAGCACCAGCTACAGTCTCTACAATGCAATCCATTTGTGCAGACAGAACCAAGTAAATGAGTACATATCAAATGCCCCCAGGTCTCTGCAGCTGAGAGTTGTTTACAGGATGGAGGTTTATAGAAGGATAAGGCATGTGTATTCATTCACTCATTCATTCATTCATTCAGAAATATTCCAATAGCAACCAATAGTGTCATAGTAGCCTCTTGCAGCTCTGACAGTACAGTAGTCATGCATCACAAGGCCTAATGGCTTTTATTGGATAACACATTTATAGATTCTATTTTTTTTTTTGTCTTTTTGAGACAGCGTCTCACTATGCAGTTCAGGCTGGCCTTGGGCTCACTTTGTAGCCCAGGCTGGTCTTGAATTTACAACAATCTTCGTGCCTCAGCCTCCCAAGTGCTGGGATTACAGGAGTGCGTCACCACACCCAGCATCACATTTATAGATTCTTAAAGGAAGAAACTTTTCAAAGAAAGCTTTCTGTTTCTTGTAATGGAGGATTTCCATATCATAAGGAATTCTTTTGGACAGCACTGCTTTAGAGTTTCAAAGATACAAAGGGGATAGACTTGGTCTTTCCATTTAAAAAGTTGGTAATTATTGTAAGCCTGTAGCAAAATTTAGTTTGATAACACGGTACATTCTATATAATGGTGAATTATATGACAGGATATTAGTTTAGTTTAGCAAGTGTTTATTGTGCCAGTCATTCTGATAAATTATATGCATACCACAAGGTCTAAAAATTGACAGTTTACAGTTTAATAGAATAAGGATAAAGTTGGGGACCAGAGCAAGTTTCTTTGCCTGGGAAAGTTACAAGAAGAAATAATAATTATGCTCCAGTTGTCTCTATCAATGTACGTGCCTGTTTCTTGAACATCAAAGAAAATACTTTAATAAATGTATTATGTAATAAGCAATTATCATTTCACACTGACATTCTCAAAGCACTGAGCTCCCTTTGCTCTATTTTCCAAATGAAGTTGGACAACAGGGTGGGAACTGTGACCACTCCCAAAATTGCTTAGCAGCATAAATCACAGGGCAGGCAACTGAACCTCCTTCCAGTGATGCTCCTCACTGCACTCTGCTACTTAAAGTGGAGAGAACCTCCCTTCCGGCTCCCAGTCCCCATCCTTGTCAGGTAGAGAAGATATTTATGCTTCATAATGGCCCCACAGTCCTAGGGTACCCAGCGGCAATCTTTGGTTGAAATTTCGGACAGCGATCTTGCGTCTTTTCTCCCTCTGCATGCTTGCTTAAATTACAGATAATGAAATAGCTATGTCCACTACAGTAAGATACCGCATTCAATTTGTGGATAATGACTGAAAATTAACAGTATTTTCTGAGCCTTGTATGAAAGGGATATCTATTTATTAACCGAGAGGCAGTTCGCCATTGCCACTGGGGCTAGGGCCAAAGGTTTAATCCTTGGGTCCCTTCTTTACTGGCACCAGTGTTACTGTATGGGGGGAAGTTGCCTGGAAGGGAAAGCACAAGTCTGTTGAAGCCGAAGACAGTATTTTAAGATGTCTTATTCCCTCCCTTTAGTGACCTTACATACTTCCTTCTTCTCTCTGTGCCTGTGGCATTGCCTCTACAATGGATACAACGCAACATTTATTATACTTTCTGTATGTGTGGAATTTTGTAGTCTTAACTGTTAAAGAGAAACCAGAGAGTGTTCGATCTCAACCTGGAGTTACTTCTTGTTCCACTAGTGACTTAGAAAGTGACCCTGAATAGATTATTCATCCTTCATGCTTTCTTCCTCCCATCTGTAAAATGGGGTTATGAGTAGTCTCCCTTCCTATCACCTGGGGGTATAGGAGGACACGTGTGTAGGAAAGTTTGGATGACTAGAGTGTTAAGGATATTCAGACTTAATAGACATGTTTGCCCCTTTGTCACATCCCTTTTCTAACTCTCTTTCTTCTACTTCCCCTTGAATGACTGGCCCTTCAAACCAGATGAGTTGGTTCCCACATCTGCCACTGATTGCAACCAGGGTGGACAACAGTTGGAGAAGGAGTCAATTTACAGTGTAGTCTGAACAAATCCTGGATGTAAGCTCAGAAATGGAAGCTAGTCAATGACATCTTTGAGGTAAATATTTGGATAAATGTGGGAATTTTATTTTTTTGTTTTTGTTTTTGTTCTTGGTGATACTGGAAAGTGAACCCAAGGGCACTCCACTGCTGAGCTACATTTCAACTTTTAATTCTGAGACAAGGTCTCACTAAGTTGCTGAGGTGGGACTTAAACTTGCAATCCTGCTGCCTCAGTCTCCATAAATGCTGGGTTTGTAGGAATGCGCTGTGGCACTCAGCTCAATTTGGGGAATTTTTAACTTGATTTATATTCATGTGCTCAATAACAGCAACAAAATCTGGTCTAGAAGAGAGGCAAGAAAAAGGCTTGGAAGTGTTAAGAAAAGCGGGTGAATGACTCTGGGACACTGGAAAGAGTAAGATAAGCTCATGGATTGAGGGGCTACCTAAAACTTTCTTATTCCTGTGAGGTCTGGTTCTCTTTTAGGCATTTTCACATTTTTGATCCCACCACAAGCTAACAAGGTGGGAGGCATTATGCCTGCTGATTTAGAGAATAGTCAGTTATATGATTTATCCGAGGTCACACAACTGGTTCTTAAATTGGCTGAGGATTTGATCATAGGCTCCTGCTTCTAAGCTCAAAGTTTTTTCTGTTACACAGTGGCTTATTATTGCTTTCACTATGGTTTGACACTGAAATTTCAAAATGAAGTAAGGAGCTTTAAAGAAACTCTTCTAGTTCAATGTAGAAAGTAAAGGCTGATACTTCATTTGTAATGTACCTGAGAAATATTTGACAACATCCCAGATACTTACTTGTCTTAATGCCAGTAACTTCGCAGTTAAATTTATTTCTTCCTTGGGAATGTAAATGACACTACCATATTTTTCCTACTCATCCCACTCACCCATTACTCATTTCTGTTAGAACAAGAGTGTGATAGTTTGCAAGAGTGTCATATGTTTTAGCTGGTATTTATTCATGGTTTTGATAGATATTTTCTGTATTTGGTCATTTAGTCTGTTAAATCTGGATCTTTAAAAAATATTATCAGGACAAGATTGAGTGGCAATTACAAAAGCAAGCACCATCACTATATTTAAGATCTAAATTAGCATAAAATATTTTTATTTCCTTCAGTCAATCAATGGTTTTCAAATTTTCTGGAACTGTTTAGTCAAACAGAATGCAATCCTAAAAGTTAATATTAAAAGAAATTAAACCAAAATTTGTGTGTTTGAGGGAAAGTGCTAGACACCATTCTTCGAGCTCTACCTTTATTCCACATCTGCCTTCTTAGGGTATTGTATAGGATACAATTTTAAAGCCAATGCTTTAAACTTTAAAATGTATTGCCAATGATTCTTGTTTTCTAAGAAGTTATTTCATCAGTAGAAAATATTAAACTATTAATCTCATCTGGAAGTTGCCTTCCTGGTTGCTTTACTGACCATGAAGGCAATAGCCTGCTTACTGGTCTTCGTCTTACTTATTTTTCTATTCTGTGTGATACCAAATAGTTGCTCCATAAATGCCTGTTAAGTGAACAACTTTGTTAAAAGAATATTAGACTAGATGATGCATTATTTACATGACTTTAAGCCATTTCTCCTTTTTTTTCTCCACTGATGACTCACAGTGTTATCATAATACTGCCAGGTGGTATCGCATTTTGCACCTTGTTCTAAGCTCATAGTGTGTTTCTCCATAAGGAAGAATGTCAAAGCTAAAAATCATGAGCGGTAACCTCATCAGGATCCACAGTAAGTAATTTAACTTCTCTGAGCTTCTATTTCCTGATCTTTGAAGCAGAACAATGATATTTACTTGACCTATATAATAAAGTATAGGACATGGGTTGTTAGAAATGTCTGTAAAATGCTGAACACATTGCCTGGTTCGTGATATGTACTCAATAAATGGAAGGTATTAGTATTTTTAAGTAGTATATGGAAGGCAAAGAGACAAAGAGAAAATTCACTGTAAAAAATGCAGTCTCTGTCAAGGAGTTCCACCTATCAATGTATGTGATGTGCTATGTATTTCACAAAGTGCTTGTTTATGTTACACAGTCAGTACACCTTTCTGTTTTAGAGTTGGTAGGTAATTAAATTTTACCTTTTCTAAAGGGTTGTACACTATATTAGGAGATTTAAGAAATATCCTTTCAAAAAGAATAGTGACTAATGTCCACCATAGTTATCTCCTTACTAGTTGGCTTCTTTGATAATTGAACTGAAGGAAAGGAATAGACTTCCTTATTGACCATTCATAGAGTGGCTTAAACTGATGGCTGTTGTATTTTTTGTTTTTGAAAAATAAACGACTGCCTTCTTCCTGTTGTGAATACTCTATCCTTTATGCCAGTTTCCACAAAATTTTCAGTTATTTCGTTAAAGCACTAGATATACTATATAGATTTTTCCCTTCTGCATATATATTACTCAACTTTCTATTGTATCAGATTTCTCCGTCAAGCTGACTTTAATTTTCTCCATGTCTAATGCTTCCTATTCCTCTCTCGTCGCAATAAGAAATTCCCTACTTTCTTAATTATAACTGTCTAGCTCTGTGGAAGTTAGAATGACTCACTGCATAATGGAATGGATGAAGTCAACAGCTGCTGTGAAAACATTTTTTTTTCCTTAATAGCTGTATCAACATGTGTTTGCTATTATTCAAGTAAGAAAAATATGTATATGAAGCATCCATGATAGACCTTTTTAAAATTTTCATTAGAGAAACTTACACTTTGATATAACAAAATGTTTAAATGAGTACAATAGAGGAAATGTTGATGGAGAGCAGAATCAGGGAGAAATAAAGTGGAAGAAAAACACAAATGGCACTGTGTTGGTGACAGTGCTGTAATTTATTTCAAAATTGATTAGGTGACTTTCTTCATGACAGTATTAGGGGTAAATCAGGTAAATTAGGGGTAAATCACACACATAGTCCCCAGGACAGTCTGACCATCCATCCATGCATCTCTCCAATAACTATTCATTAACTGGATGATACAATCTCTGCTTCATGGAGTTTAAATCCTAAAGGGGGAGAAAAACTAAGAAATTGCACACAGTCAAATAAAATAATTGACGTGTGCTATAAAGGAAAAAGGCAAGAAGCTAAGATAGAGATTAAGAAGAAAGGACTTGTTTCCTTTTCCTTGTCATGAAAGATACAGAAACCCTCTCTGAAAGACGGCATCGAGTATGAAACCTAAGGGATGAGAAGGAAGTAGAGAGGAAGTGAAGAGCATCTCGCTCAGACAGAACAGCCCTGCAATGTCCTGTGACCATAGATGTCAAAGCCTACTCTTTAGACTGAGAGGAGATCAGTGGCTGGAGCACACAGGCAGGGGTGTAATGATGATGAGAAGGTACAAGGGGAGCCACAGAGACGGGCAAGCTGGATCATGTCAGATTTTATAGGCCTTGGTAAAGGGCTCTTATTTTATACCGAGTGCATTGACAAATCATAGGAGATAAGTGTTAAACTTTAGTGTGTGTGTGTGTGTGTGTGAAAATTTGTGTTTCTGTATAGTAAATTAGTCAATTGAATTGGATGGGGCAAGAGTGAACACAGAATGACTAGGATTTAGAGGACAATTGCTCACACTGATGAAGTGGCAGTAGAAATGAGGCACCAGTACTAAAGCAAAATATATTATGAGATGAACTGACAGAATCTGTAAAAAGATGGCTATAGGGATTGAGGAAAGAGAAGGTTCTGGGGGGTTCCTATCTTTGGGGCTTGGTTAACTGCATAGATAGTTGAGCAATTTCAAATGACGTAGAGTATTTTGCAGGTGGGAGACATAATCTACAGTGCAGTTTTGAATAGAGTATGTCAAAGATATCTTGCAAATTAAAAGGGAGATGAGATAGTCTAAAAATCAGATACACAGAGAGACAAGCAGGGGACTTGGGGCCATCTCCCTGAGTGGCACTTTGAGTTATATAGTGCGTAGTCGAATGATGTACTGCTCACTGCTCTGCACGGCAGCTCTGGGAGAAATGATTGGGGAAAAAATACAGCAGGCAAGTGTTGACCCTAAGTAAGCTGATACAGCAACATACATAGCTAGCAAAATAAACTTAAACAGTTCATTAAAGTTAGAAAGATTCACTATATAACCATAAAAGATTCATCAGAATTCATTTCTAAGCAAGGATGCACTGAATGGAGTTAATACATATTATATAGAGCATACTTTCTCTTTCTCTGTCTCTGTCTCTCTGTCTCTGTCTCTGTCTCTCTCTGTCTCTGTCTCTCTCTGTCTCTGTCTTTCTCTGTCTCTGTCACTCTCTGTCTCTATCTATATATATGACCTTATATATAAACAAATATAGGTTGCTATTCTAGTTCTTTGATTTGGTGATGAGCTCATGGTTATTAAGGATAATTAACTGAATATGTAAAATAAAAACAGTGCCACATGGACCAATGATGATATTAATTGATGACTATGCCTATGTTTGGCATCTGAAGTGAAAAATTACTCTAAAAACCTATTTGGCTTAAAAATATAATGATATACAAGCAAATTTAATGATGTTTAGATAATTTCTACAGGTAATTTTTTAGAAGTTTGATTATAAAATAAAACAAAGAAAATGGTTGATGATTAGAGGGTGATCTGAAGTCAAAGGAGGAATTTTAAATTTATTTTTATTATTTTATTTATTCATTATTTTTAATTTATTATTATTTTATTTTTATTATTTGTTTTATTACTTTTTTATTTTAGAATTTGTTTTTCTTCTTCTTATGGCACTGGGGATTGAACTCACAACCTTGAAGTAGCCAGGCAGGCACTTATGCCACTGAGCTAAGTCCCCAGTCCTATTTTAAATAGAATGAAACCAAGTAAAATAAAACAGAACAAAGCCAACCAAAACAAACCAGTGTAAGTGACACAGAATTTCAAAACAATATGAAATCAACAATGGTTACCATAATGCCTGTCTTCAAAATAGCTGTAGATACCCTCAGACATAGTAAAAATCAAACAAAACAGAACGGAACAGAACCAATAAAAACAAAACAATAAATGCAATAAAGGACTTAAAAACAAGCAAATAGTAAATCCAAAATGGCTACCATAATATATCTTGCTATCTTAGAAATAAGCTGCCCATGCCATCGTATGTAACAAAATCAAACATAAAAAAACAGAATAAAACCCAACCCAACAAAACAATGAAAATGATACAGCACTTTAAAACAAGATAATAGGGAATTAACAATGGCTTCAGAAGGAGATTCCCCATAGATGCCACACTGCGTACTGCTATCCTCTGACTAGATAATCAGACCATTGGCCCTAGGCCTGCAAAGTCAGTGAACCATCAAACACCACAAGCATCAAACTGCATTTCACCTCAATAGCTATCATTGTAGCCTGTGTTTCTCTGGATCAGCTGGTTGCTTACCAAGGGTGGGGTGGGGTGGGGGGACTCTTCTCGTTTCCCAGCCCATGCACCAGAAGGCGCTGGAGTCTGGCTGTCCCCCCAGCAGCAGCAGCCCATGCACGGCACTGGTATGCAGGCAGGGCTTGCTTATTGTTGCCTTCTTGTCCTCTTTCCCTGCAGTCCACGAATGGTGCTGACTCATGGGAAAAGGCTGGGGTCTGGCTGTCTCCCCAGGGGCAGCAGCCTGCTTATGGCCCTGGTTCACAGGGAGGGCTTGCTTTTTGTTGACTTCTTGTTCTCTTCCCCTACTTATTTATTTTTATTATTTAATTTATTTATTATTTATTATTTTTTATTTTTTGTTACATGCCTGTGACACATAATGATTACATTCATCTTGGTACATGTGCATACCACATGTTGAACTTTTTTTTTTAATCTCCCCTTCCTTCCCCATGCTACCCTCTTCTCCTTTCCCAATTCCCCTTCCCATCTTCTCAAAGTCTGCCTTCCTGTTTCCTATCATATTTTATTTGGTCACTAAATTATTTATATTTTGGGTTTCTCATGTAAGAGAAACCATATGATATTTAAAATTTAATCTCCTGTTTCTGATTTATTTTACTTAGTATTGTGATCTCAAGATTCTTCTATTTTCCTACACATTACTTAAATTTATCCTTTTTTTTTTATTGAGTGGTACTCCATTGTGTATATTTACTATGTTCTCTTTATCCATTCTTCTGTTGATGGGTATATAGGCCACTACCATAATTCAGCTCCTATGAATTGTGTTGTTAAAAGCATGAATATTCATGTATCACTATAATATGTTGTTTTTAACTCTTTTGGGAAGATGCCTAGAAGAGGTATGGTAGGGTCAAATGGAATTTCTATATTTACTTTTTTTGAGGAATCTCTGTGCTGATTTCAGCAGTGGTTGTACCAGTTTGCATTCCCACCAACAATGCAGCAGTGCTCTTTTTCTCCCACATCTTTGCCAGCAGCTGTAGTTTTTGAGTCCTTGATGGTAACCACTTCTACTATAGTAAGGTGGAATCTCAGTGCTATTTTAATTTCTAGTGACCAAAGATGCTAAACTTTTTCTTAAATATACTTATTGGCAATTTGTACTTCTACCCTTGAGAAATGTCTATTCATTTTAACTGGCCATTTTCATTGGTTCTTTTACTGTTTTGGAAGGGAGTTCTAATTTTTCTGGCTAGTCCTCTCTCTAAAGACTAACAGGCAACAATATTTTCCTATTGTGTAAGTTGTCTCTTCACTCTGTTGGTTGTTTTCTTTGCTGTGCAGAAGTTTTAAATTTTTATAATCCCATTTGTTGGTGATTGGTGTTATTTCTTGTACAATTGAGATTCTGTTCAGAATGTCCTTGCTTATGCCTATGCTTTCAAGAGTTTTACCAATTTTCCATCAGATTCAACATTTCTGTTTTCATAGTTAAATCTTTGATATATTTTGGTTTTTAGTACAGGGTGAGAGATATGGGTTTATATTTATTCTGTGTGTGGATAACCAGATTCTCTCTCACCATTTGTTAAACAAGCTATGCATCCTTTTTTCTTTTTTGGTCCCTTTGTAAAAAATCAAACAGCTGAAGATGCGTGTGGTTGTTTCTGCATCCTCAATTCTATTCGATTCATCAATAATGTCTATTTTTTTTAAAACCATGCTGTTTTTATTATTGTAACTTTGTAGTATAATGAAAGCTGACATTGCAGTGTCTTTTTGTTCAGGATGGCTTTGACTATTCTGGGACTCATCTGCTTCCATATAAATTTTGAGATTGTGTTTTCTAGTTCCATGAAGAATGCTGTTGGTATTTTGATGGAATTGTATTAAAAGTATATATCATTTTTGATAATATGGTCATTTTGGCAGTATTGATTTTACATATCTAGGAACAAGTAGTGCTTTTCCATATAGGTGGATAATTTTTAAATAAGAAAGATATATTTGGCCAATCTTTAAATAAGAAAGATATATTAGGCCAATGGGAACAGCCCCAGCAAATAGGGAGGGGTTGTTAGTAAAAGAATTAAAGGAAATAAGAAGGAAAGCAGAGATCTTAGGAAAACAAGAGACGAAACTTAGAGAAAACATGAACAGGGCAGCTATTGGTGGTAATGGTAACAGGAATCATCCATTTTAGCATAAGAAGGGAAGATGGGAGCACACATAAGTAGATTGCTGTACATTGCGAGAAAAGCAGAGAGTTCTACAAAAAGGAGAATATAGTAGGGTCCTGAAAATTGGGTAATGAATAACACCTAGAGAAATTTGTTGTTGTTCAAGCAATTGGCAGTTTTGAGAGTGCATATGAAAGTCAAGTAAAGAATAGTAATACCTAGAAAAAAAATAGTAGTTTTGAATCTCAGTGATAAAATGGTTCTTGCAATTATCTATACACAATCCAATTCTATGGGAACTTAAAATTTGTTAACTAAGTACATATAAATATTATGGTTCATTTCAAAAATTGTGTTTTCTTTCCATCATTGAAATAATCTGTTCTGGAGTTTGTACATCAACTTAGAATTTAGTCATTTTATAGTCTTGAAAGTCACTAAACTATATGTCAGAATATACCCTGTTGTGAAACTTTTATGTTGAAAAAACTTAGTCCAACTGCAGCCCTGGACATAGAATGAAGCTGCATAAGACAGTAAATTTTTAGCTTGATTGTATACTTTTTAGTGATTTTTTTCATGACAATCTTGTAGTGCTTGAGCTTGGACTATGTAGGTGACAGCAGAGGGCATAGAGCAGTGCCGTCTCCTGTTCCCACTGCACAGTCAAATTAAAGCTTAGATGCAGGCCATTGGGACTCTCCTGTGGGTAGCCAATACCAGCAGGGAGAAGTAGCAGCCCAGTCCCTGCGTGCATTCCAGCCACCATTTGGACTGTCCTATGGGTAGCCAGCATGTGTGGGGAGAAGCAGGCATGTGGGCCACAACTGGAACTCTGGTGGATAGCCAGTGTGAGCCAGGAGAACCAGCCAGCCACACCTTGGAGAAGCCATGAGTATCTAGAGAAGCCCATGGGAATCCTGGCTTAGGAGAAACCCAGGTGCCTAACCCATCCTCCTACACTGTGGACAGGTAGCCCTGTGGGAAGTGCCCTGGATCTCACAACCTGTTTGTCCAGAGAAAACCAGGAAAATGTCAAGATGAAGGAGCATAGGCAATCTTTGGCCTCCAGCCCAAACAGAACAAGTCCAGGAGATACAGACATGGAAGAAAGCAGAAGTTGCACACCTAAAATTTCTGGGATGTTAGCAACTGAAGTAAAGAAATTGCTTCATGAGGCTGTAAAAGAAATCAGATCAGAAATAATATCTCAGGTAAAAAAAGAAATGACAAACATAATAAAAAGGTTGCTGAGCATATCTAAAAAAGACATAGAAAAAAAAGCATAGAAAAGTGAGAGAAACTTCAATGAACAATATAGATAACTAGAATGCATGAAACAGACACAAAGAAATAGCCAGGAAATTAAAAACTCCACTGAAAGTGGGCAAAAACTCTTGAAAGA
>RJWT010039074.1:0-12744 GCA_004365215.1 Cuniculus paca | reverse complement strand
ATTAAGTCCGGGACAAATGGGGATATGAGTCACGTAGCCAGCGAGCATGTTTAAGGAACAGTGACTCTTCCCTAGGGGGGTCGAGACAGGTGACTCTGGCTTCCTTAGGGAGCTAAGGACCTATTTAGAATACCAGTCCTCAGGAAGTGGGTGCATTTGTTTGATCTGTTGTCCCAGGACCGGCCCACAGCAGGAGGTGTTTTTCTCCTTTACAGTTGCAGGGTATCTAGGTTTTTGTATTGGCTCCATGGAGGACCTGGCCCTGTCTGACTGCCTATAATAATTCTAACGATCTTAGCTTCCTGTAACAAGGACATGAAAGAGAATGCCAAAAATCTAAACAGTATGAGCAAGGAAGGTATTCTGTATCTGCTAATTGTTATAACTGAGACTATCATAGTCATAATATAATTTGGTGAGCCAAGCCTCTGTGATAAGTTTATTGCCAAGAAACAATGGGTTTCACAGCTGGAGGGGCCATAGACACCATGACATCTGCTGGTGCCCACATCTGGCAAATGAAAAACTGAAATAAGGAAAGTCAAACTCAAATTCACATGAAGACAGCAGGGGCTGAAAGATATTCTGGTGTTTGCGCCCATGCCCATTTCAATACTCATAAAACATTTGCTAAAATAGCTCTTAAAAGTAGAAAGGAAACCAGATATGTCTTCAATAAAAGAACCATATTCTAGCTTGTGGCTTCAGACAAATCACTTGATTGCCCTTTGCCTCATTATCCACAATTATAAAATAGTAAAAAGTATCCCATAGCATTCTTATTAGAATTTAATGAGATGACAACTGTAAAAAAGTGTTTCTTTAAATCAAGATCATAAAATAGTAGTCTCAAAGTGTTTAGGTTGCATAGTTTTTGTAAATTAAAAAGAAGTTCAAATTTTAAAAATCAAGATAATTTCATATAAAATATGGGATTGGGGTTTATTTTTCAAATAAATTTTATCAGTAACTAATTTGCTTTTTCTCTTAGCCACAATTGGATAGGTATGAATAATAGCCCCTATCATTGAAGATGCCCACGCAGATTCTCATATTCTACAGTTCCCACCTAACCCACCTCAGCCAACAGTGATCACTCCTGGCCTGGCCCTCGCTGACATGTAAGCGACCCACTTTTGACTTAAATCTTGATATAAATATCAGTTTTTACTATGATTCAGCTCTAGGTTCTATGATGCTTACTATAAGTTGATACACACTTTCCATGCAAACAAATAGAATAAAATGAATATGAAATAGATATTAACAAGCACATGTCTACAGAACCACTGGAAAAAATTAACTGTTGTTACAAAACAATTCCTACACATAATGACTCAGTTTTATACCTATTGAAAATTAATCTCCATGTCAAGAAAATGAGACATGAGGATAAGCTTCTTTTCCTTTTGAAACTTTTTAATGAAATGGTAATTTTGAAAAGCAGGAAGACTTCATTCAGAAACACCAAGGGAAACAGTGCCAGAATGTCTCCAGTTGTATGGCTCCATCTCCTGGCTTAGAGACAAGCATGAAACTCACAGAGGGAAAACAGAAAAGGCAGAGGGAAAAATTTCTTCTCCCTCTGTACTGTATATTCATTGGTTATTCTCTTGATGCTTAAATATTTGAAAACATCTCTTCCAACAGCATAGACAGTCTTTTTTTAGAATGTAAAAATATCAAAAATTTTTCGTTGACTTTGGAATGCATGATAATTGCATTTGAATTCACACATCCCAAAGTAATGTTTTATTTTCAAGTTGACAAAAATGTACCAAAGCAGTCTATTGCTTTCTTCCAATTACCTCCTTCTCCCCATGTGATGTGGAGGATTAGAATTCATTTTAAGAGAGACATTGTAATATTAGATGTGTAGTAGACCATACTATCTTGTCAACAATATAGGATTCCTCTCTCCTTTGCTCACACAAGAAAATTATACTTCCCTGACCATGGCCAAGTGACTTGCTTTAGCCAATGAATTTGAAGACAATGTTTGTTGCTACTTGTAGAAGTATTTAACAGCTGGTGCTCAATATTCCACTTCATTTTTCACCTTATTTTGTAAGATTAGAAGCCCCTAACACCCTGATTATTTGAATGACTTACAAGAAGACTTCTGTTTATCTTTATTGGTCATATAGCAAGGACCAAAATAAATTAACCATTATAGGGTTAAGTCATTGAATTATTGAAGGATATTTGTTTTCACTGTGTAACATGATTATTCCTGAGATACACTGATAGATCTTCAACTAAGTATTTATTTTTTATACAATAATTAATTTAAAAATTTGGTGGTTAATATATTATCTTTCCTTATTTCTTATGTCCTGATATTGAGCAATCCCAAAGTAATAAATATGATGTGGTAGAAGAAAATATCCATTCTTACACACAAATGAGCAAGTGTGGACATTTTTCTTAAACTGATGAAAACCAGCAACTTTTGCAAAGACAAGTGTTGGCAAGGATGCGGAGAAATTGAATTCCTTGTATTTTATTGGTGGGAATGCAAAATGGTGCCACCACTGTGAAAAATAGTGTAGACATTCCTCAAAAAATTAAAAATATAAGTTATCCAAAAGAATTGAAATCAAGATGTCAAAGAAAGATTTGCATTCCAATGATCGTTGCAATTCACAAGAGCCAACCTGTGGAAAAACCTAAAAGTCCATTAAAAGATTGGTAAATAAAGAAAATGTGGTATATGCATATAATGAAATGCTATGCCTTAAAAATTAAAGAAATCTTTCAATACAGAATAACATGGATTATTAAATATATTACTCTAAGCAAAATAAGCCAGCTACAGAAGAACAAATATTGCATGACTTCACTTACTTTAAGTATTTAAAATAGTCAAATTTATAGAATGACAATACAATGGTAACTATTAGGGTTTGTGAGGGAAGTGAGAAGTGGAAAATTACTACTTAGTGAGAAAATGCTAAAATTTTAATTTTACAAGATACAAATGGGGCCCTACTATTTTCCCTGTTTTGTTGCTTAAAAAATCATGCCATTCACCACCATGTCGAAATGCCACCTTTTTTTAGTACAAGTTCATATATTTTAACATTTGTTTCTTATCTTTGCATTCTACACATATGACTTATTCTTTTGTTACTACTGTGGTACACTAGTTATTGAAGTTTTACAATATGTTCTAATATTTGTTAGTAAAAGTTTCTACATAAACCTTTCTTTCAAAATATTCTTAGACATTATCATCCATTTATTTTTCCAGATGATTTTTGAAATGATTATGCCAAACTTTAAAAGAAAAATAAATCAAGATTTGTATTAGAATTATGCTAAACATACAAATTAATTTGCTGAAAACTACATTCTTAGTTGTATTAAACCCTAAGTCATCATATTCCAGGTCAGAACTATTAATCTACAAGCTTAAAATGAAACTTTCAAAGGAATATGTGCCAGTCCTGTTTTTAGTCCTAGTATACATAACTATTACTAAATACCTCCCATTGCAGTAAAAAATAGTAATAAATAGTTGTAACAAACATATGGCTTGTTATTTTCTTTCATCATTGAGATTAGCTTCAAAATACTTCACCTAACATTAAAAGGCAGAGGGCTGAGTGTAGTGGAGCACACCTATAATCCCAACACTCGGGATGGGAGATGCAGAAGGACTGAAATTTTGAGCTCTGTCTGAGCAACGTAGTGACTCAGCAACACCCTGTCTCAAAATAAAAAATTCAAAAATCAGTGATTTGGCTTAATGCAAAGGCCCGGAGTTCAATCTTCAGTACTGTGGGGGGGAGGGGGAAAAAGAGAGAGAAAGAGAAAAAGAAGAAAGCCCATCTCTTTTGTGACAAAGAGTCTAACCTGTAAATAACAGATCAAATAGATTTTAAAAATCTAAATTCCAAAAAAATAAAAAATAAAAAAAAAATAAAAATCTAAATTCCAATCATTATTTCCAAGTGTAGACAATTTTGAAAGGAACTAGAGTTCTTTTGAGTTTTTTTTCCTACAATTTATGAAGCTAACGTTCTCTCCTGGTTGAGCAGAATACCTCATTTGAGGAGAGAGGGAATTTGTGGGTTAAGAGCCAAAGAGCCAAAATTATCCTTGACTATTGTTTGTCCTTTAGAAAATAGTCATGCAAAAAGCTTCTGCACAGCAAAGGAAACAACCAACAAAGTGAAGAGAAAATCTACATAATCGAAAAAATTTTGCCAGCTACTCCTCAGATAAAGGAATTAATTTAAAAATATAAACAACTCAAAAAAATTAGACCCCAAAATACAAAGCCCAACCAAAAAAGTGGACAACTGACATGAATACACATGCAAATGACCAGTAAATACATGAAAAAATATTCAATATCTCTGGTTATTAGATGTAAATTAAAACAATACTGAGATTCCACCTTATTCCTGAAAAAATGGCTATCATCAAGAAATCAAATAATAAATGCTAGCAAGGCTGAAGGGGGAAAAGGAGTCCTACACTGTCAGTTGGAATGTAAAATAGCATGAACAATGTGGCAATCAGTGTGGAGATTTCTCAAAAAACTCAAACAAAAACTCATAATAGCTAAATCTTGGAAGTGGCCTTATGTCCATCAACAGATAAATGGATAAACAAAATGAGGTGTTTAAAAAAATAAAAATAAACAAATGATAAAATGAGATATTTACACACAATTGAATACTTCACTGCCATCAGAAAGGATAAATTTGAATCATTTTTAGGTAAATGCATGCACTTTGAGACTGTTATGTTATGTGAAATAAATCAGACATGCAAGATTAAATATTGCATAGTTTGTCTTATAAGAAAAACCCTTAGTATAAACAATTTAAATATCAAAATAAAAAATAGATAATGGGAAACAGGTGGATCATTTTCAAATGAGAAGAGAACCAAGAGATCGAAGTGGGAGGGGAAAGGAAGTAAAAATAATTAAGGTGTGTATGTACATATGCCAACTTTCCATGATGAATATACTCATGTACTACAGACAAGTACTAATAAAGATTTTAAAACTAAAATGAAAAAATATCCACTCATTTTTAACCTTTGTATTTGACTTTCTCATTACTATCAGGTAAATATCTTGGACTGTATTGAGCTTAGCAGACCTCCTGACTCTGCCAACCCTAAAGCTAAGAGTGCCATCGAATAGCATCCGAAGTCTATAGGAAATATTTCCAGACTTTGCTAAAGCCCACTAACCTAATGCTCCTACTAATATACTTACTCAATGTATTAAGTTATATCTTTTTTGTACTTTAGCTATGAAAGTTCATGTAACCTCTTTTACAGCAAAACATATTATTCAGGCTAACTTGAATCTATCTTTTCATGTCATAATTACTCATACTGGACTAAAAATAAGCTATTTTCCGATTTGCATTAAAATAGAATCATTATTTTACATCAGCAATATGTAACGGGAAAATTTTTTATAATATTTTGTAATTTCCCAAGGTCATGGTAGTGTGCTTTCTCATAGCCCTATGTAGTATTCATATAATTATAAGATTTTCCCATCAAGGAGCCTGAAACATATTTGCTAATCGAGAGTAATCTAGAATAGGATATATAGCAGGCCAAATTTCCCTGAGGAATAACATTTTACCATATCCATAAAAAGAGCTTCCCAAAAAGGGAGGTCTATAAAGTACAAGAATAAATGAGCTGTATATTTCCCACATACCTGAAATCCCTAAGCATCTTTGTGGATATATTACTTTGAAGCTTAAGAAACTCATTAAATTATTGTG
Source organism: Cuniculus paca (assembly GCA_004365215.1). Classification (NCBI taxonomy): domain Eukaryota; kingdom Metazoa; phylum Chordata; class Mammalia; order Rodentia; family Cuniculidae; genus Cuniculus; species Cuniculus paca. The sequence continues at coordinate 6,979 of RJWT010039074.1, read as the reverse complement.
TGCAAAATATCTCCATGTTTTTAGACTACTATTATATATCAACAGAAAATGAACTGACTAGAATAAGGCAAGACTGAGTAAAGAATGTTCTGCTTTGACGTGTACATAAAAAGTGGCTCAGGGCCACATTGTCTGTGTGAGGAGACTGGAGAGTGGCTAGGGCCGCTGCCGCTTCCATCACAGTTTGAAGAAAACGGGTCTGAAACAAATCTCCCCCCACCCCCGCAGCTGCCTCTGAACATAGTGTTTGACAGATCTTCAGACATCAGGTTCAGTTTTGTCCGCCAACCTGTCTGACATGTCCAGGACCCGTGCCAGCAGGGCCAGAGTTTACATAGATGTTAATACTCACAGACCCTGAGAGTACTGGGATTGAGTCACATGTGGTGGAATGGGGAAATCAAAATAATTACCAAGTGGTTCGAAAACTAGGCAGGGATAAATACAGTGAAGTATTTGAAGCCGTCAACATCACAAAATGAAAGTTGTTGTTAAATTCTCAAGCCAGTTAAGAAAAAAAAAATAATAAGCGTGAAGCAAAGAATTTGGAGAATTTGAGAAGAGGCACCAACATCATCACATTGGCAAACACTGTAAAAGATCCTGTGTCACGAACCCCCACCTTGGTTTTTGAACATGTAAACAACACAGACTTCAAGCACTTGTACCAGACACTGACAGACTATGACATTCGATTTTACATGTTTGAGGTTCTGAAGGCCCTAGATTATTGTCACAACGTGGGAATTATACACAAAATGTGAAACCCCATAATGTCATGATTGATCATGAGCACAGAAAGCTGATGCTAATAGACGGGTCTGGCTGAGTTTTATCATCCTGGTCAAGAATATAATGTCCAAATTGCTTCTCAGTATTTCAAAGGCCCTGAGCTACTTGTCGATTATCAGCTGTATGATTACAGTTTGGATATGTGGAGTTTGGGTTGTGTGCTGGCTAGTATGGTCTTCCAGAAGGAGCTGCTTTTCCACAGACATGAAAATTAAGATCAGTTGGTGAGGATAGCCAAGGTTCTGGGGACAGAAGATTTAAATGACTATATTGACAAATACAATATTGAATTAGATCCCCATTTCAATGATATCTTGGGCAGACTCTCTTGTAAGTGATGGGAGTGCTTTGTCCACAGTGAAAACCAACACCTTGTCAGCCCACAGGCCTTGGATTTCTTGGATAAGCTGCTGCGATCTGATCACCAGTCACGGCTCACTGCATGAGAAGCCATGGAGCATCCCTATTTCTATACTGTTGTAAAGGACCAGGCTTGAATGGGTTAATCTAGCTTGCCAGGGGGCAGTACACCTGTCAGCAGCACCAACATGATGTCAGGGATTTCTTCAGTGCTATCCCCTTCACCCCTTGGACCTCTGGCAGGCTTACTTGTGATTATTGCTACCAACCCCCTTGGGATGTCTGTTCCAGCTGCCACTGGTGCTCAGCAGTAATGGCCCCATCTTTCTCCTGATTCCTGAGCAGAGGTGGGGAAGGCCACCCTCTCCTTGATGCAGCGTGCGCCTGGTGGGGAGGGTGAAACATTTCTGAACCGTTGCTTGTGGTTTTATAATAGTTCAGTCATAAAATACATATTTATAATAGGCTGATTTTTTCCCTTTTTTTTTAACTTGAACTTTTCATAACTCAGGGGATTCTCTGAAAGATATCTGCAGGTGGAATACTTCATGGTTGAATTTTTTTCTCTCTTTCCAAATTCATTTCCTCATCACTAAAGAACAAAAAGATAAACCAGCTTCAATCCTGGCTGCTGCATTTGGGTGGAAATTTCCCATTCCTACCATTGCTCCCTGTTATGGTTTGTACATTGTGTCAACTTGAGAAGTCTAGATGCTTAATTAAGAAACTCGGGGTCTCTACATCCTGGGGTGTAGAGAACAAGCAATTACCATCCTAGGATGTTGTTCAGTGTGTCAATTTGGAAAGGTCAGAAGTTTAAGTGATTCAGCATGGGGCCAGGGTCCCTAGTTTGCAACATCCTTGGTTTGTAACATCCTTATCCTGTGGAAGAGGAGGGCAGGCAGATGGTTTGAGTGCTACATCCACCCCAGGGGAGTAGCCTGCTTACAATAAAAGACAAAGGAGGAGGGACTGGGGGCTGCTTCTTCGGAGGAGCCCCAGTCTTCGCCTTCAGCTTGGACGTCGTCTCCTGGCTTCTGGCACAGACTGTTCAGCTTCTGCCTGGGACTCTTCAGCCTTCGTCGTAGACTTTCCAGCCTGCGTCGTAGACTCTTCAGTGTTCCATCGTAGACCCATCGGCCTTCTGACATGGACTTGCACAGGACACTGCAGTAAGCTCTAGCCCTCAGGCTGGACCCCCTTTAACCTCCAGCGCACAGACACCCTGTGCACACTCCCTCCTTCAACTTTGTGGCTGGCCACTGTAAGCCAATCTTGTAATTTCTTATACAGTTGTCTATCTTGTGTTATATCTGTTTCTCTAGTAAACCGTGACTGATACACTCCCCCACCACCTTGTACTCTGGGGAGGGGGTTTGTATCTTGTGCTCTTCTCCAGAGATTACAAAAGTGTAGTTTCTCAAGGGAGGTGGGAAGGAAGGAGGCAGGACAGAAAAGCAGCAGGGAAGACCTAATCTGTAAGAGCAGTATACTGCTAGTCATTTGTTCCATAAGTGATTCAGTGCGATTGCCCTGGTGACTCTGGTGAAAGCATGTCTTAGTTATGTGGAGATGTTGAAAATCTACCCAAAGGGCAGACAGATTCTGAAAACATTTATTCAGTGTGAATCATGTTTTATTGACCTAAACCTAAATTCAACTCATTTATAGTTTTGGTGTCAGTTTAGTTTAAATTTGTGATAACATCCCTCCGGGGATCCTGCCTTGGTCTTTTCCCCTTTCATGTCTCAACATGTTATACTCCATAGGTGGTAGGAGAGGGAAGGCAAAATCTTTTTCAGTTTTCTTTGACCTGACCATCTTGAAGTCAGTTACTGGGCAAAACTTACTGCTTTTTACAAAAGAAACATTGTCTATATAGATTTCATGCTAGAAAATCTAAGAGCTAATGGGAGATGCAGCCACACTGGGTTTCATGCTAAACTATCTTCTTTTCCTCCTACCTTCCTCTTTCCTCACATGCCATCCAGTGAGAAGATCTGCTCCTCAGTCTTGTAAATGTATCTCAAGAGGCAGGAGCAGAGCCACTATCTCCAGTGAAATGGAAATGGTAGACCTGTAATTGTGGGAAACTTCAACTCTTGTTACAGCCCTGCCACCCTTTGCTGTGTGTACATATAGATGCTTTGTCTTTCATATGTGAAAGATTCAATGTTGGAATTCTCTGGTGTAAATAAACTTCTGGTTTTATTTATCAAAAAAAAAATGTGGCTCAGTAATGAATGTGTTTGGTTAAGCAAGATCAAGTTAAAAGAGCCTCTTCTCAGTGGGATGCCAGAAGCATTTATTATACAAACATAAATTGTGCAACCTTAGTACAGGAATAGAGTTTAAAGCATTCACCAAATAATTGACAGTCTCTTTTGCTCCAAAGAACCTTTTTTGGAACATTATCAGAATAAAAATCATGATCTCCACATTAGAAAGTTCCCTATTTTTCTACTCAGAAATAACAGCTGTAATTCACAATCATGAATTCATCAGTAGAAAAGCAAATGTAATTACAAGTTAGTTAGAATCATCAATATATTTCATCTCTGAGCTTGGGTCTCAGTCATGTCTTTTCCTGTTTATACACATATACATTGTGAATCACTCGATTTCTCTGAGTCTTTTTTTCCTTGTCTATAAAGGGAATGATAATTTCTCACAGAATTTATTCAAAGACTAAAATAATGAGTTTCAAAGTGAATTTTTAAACTATAAAAAACTTACATCAGTATATATTATCATAAACAGAACCTATTAACCTTGACAGATGAGTAAATATGCATTTACATTGGAAAACTGTATTAAATGAAATTATTTTCTTTCATAAATTGATTTTACAAAAAACAATGAACAGATACATTTTAAAATCTGAATTGGGTGTGGTGGTAAACACCTGTAATCCCAGAACTTGGGAGGCTGAGGCAGAAGGATTGCTGTGAGTTTGAGGCCAGCCTGGGTTACAAAGTGAGTTCAAAGCCAGCCTGAACTTCCCTAAGAGGTGCCTGTTCTTCAGGGATGTCCTCCAGATGTAGGTGAAACCCTATCTCAAAAGATAAAAAAAATTGAAAGTCTGAAAATTTTTTAATTATTTTCCTTCTCTACTCTAATACTGCACTAACTAGTATAATACTGTATTAGTTCTACTGTATGAGCGTGTACATTCTACTAGTCTTGTGTTCTATTGTATTAATTCTTAGATCTCAAAATAACAGTGACTAGATAGAGGTGTTTTTTTCTCCTTTATGAAAATATCTGAGAATTACCAACTTATGCTCAGATGAGGAGTAACACAGTGTCACTATCTGAGGTGCCATCTTCCTATTCGCTCTATCACTTTTGAAGAGCACTATAATTTACAAGGACCCAAAATGAACAAGGAGGAAAAGGCACTTGCTTACATCACTCCTGCTCATGTTCTACAGGCAAAATTTAGATGACCATAACTAGCCTCAATGGAACCTGGTAATTATGATCAGGTATGCATCTGAAATTTGGAAAGTGGCTTACAAAATGAAAACCAAGAGAACAGATAATGAAAGAGCACGGTATTCTTTGCTACAATCATCTTATTTTAATTTTTTTATTTTATTTTAAAAAGAATAAGACTAAACAAAATAAAACAGAATAAAGCCAATCAAAACAAAACAATGAAAGTGATACAGGACTTCAAAACAAGATAATAGGAAATCAACAATAGCTACCACAATATGTCTTGTTATCCTCAATAGCTGCCTATACCATCAGAGATACTAAAATCAAAAAAACAAAACAGAGCAAAACCAAACAAAACAAAAAAAATGAAAATGACATAGGACTTCAAAACTAGATAATAGGAAATTAACAATGGCTACCATAATGCCTCCTATTATCTTCAAAATAGCTCTCCAGACCATCAGACATAGGCATATAAAATTAACCAAACAATACAAGAATTAAGTTGCTTCTTTACTCCAGTTGTTATCTTTTCATAAATTTCAGGTGTGTGATTTCTAATTTCTACTATGTCTGTGTCTCTTTAACTTGTTCTGTGTGGGCTGGAGGTCTGAGATTGTATTTTGCCCCTTAATCTTGACATTTTCCTGTTTTCCTCTGAATCAGTCCATTCTTGCATCCCGAATGCTTCCTGCATTGGCTGCCAGTCCCTTGGCATAGTGGTTCAAACTAACCACCTGGGTTCCTCCAATATGGGGCTCTTGGAGTGGTGGAGAGGCAAGGGGTGGTGGTTCACCTATGTTCCTGCAATGGCGGCAAGGCCTCAGGGCATGGCTTCTTCTCCAGGCTGGTGCTGGGCCCATGGGATCTCTCCATGCTACTGGAGTTTAACCTCGGGGTGTGGCTTCCTCCTATTAACTCCATTTGTTCACAGGTTTGGTTCAGCTCTGATATTTCTTTGCTGATTTTCTGTCTAGTTGATCTGTCTCTCTGTGATAAGGGAGTATTGAGGTCTCCCATTACAATTGTGTTACTGCTTATTTGATTTTTCCATGTCTACCAATAACTGTCTTTTATAGTTGGGTGATTATGTATTAGGTGCATATATATTTATGATTGTTATGGCATTTGTGCAATCTCTAGCTTTCTCATTGACCCCAATCAATCTTGTATTATTCTTTTTTGCTTTGTCTCATAGCTGTTGGATTTATTTCTCATGTTCTGTTGCTATTTTTGAGATATCTTTCTTTTGATGATCACTAGCTGCAATTCTGTCTTCAAGATCTGAAATTCTGTCCTTTCCTTCATTCAATCTGTTGTATATATTTTCAGTGGAGATTTTAATCTCCTGGATCTTTATTTGCATCTACTTTATGGATTCCATTTTTCTCCTGTGTTGGATATTTCTTGTTTCCATGTTTTTTAAGCTCATCTATTCTTTTATTTGTGTCTTCTCTAATATCTTTAATTTTAAGTATCATTTCTTTTTGTACCAGAGAGATTATTTTCTCTGTAGCCTTTTCCACTTCTTTTTTCACTTCTGTTTCTATCATTTAAGAAAGTTTCAGTGTTTGACTTCCACTTTCATCTATCTCATTGAGTTCCAGGCTTGTCCTGGGTAAGCTGGGGGTCTGGGTTTGCATTTTGCTTCTGTGTCTTATCATTTTCTATTTTTTCTTTTTTACTTTGCTTTCTTGTGTTGATGCTTGCCAGTTTCTTATGATATACAGGTTTATCATTAGTATTTAGGCTTCCCTAAGAGGTGTCTGTTCTTCCGAGATGTCCTCCAGATGTAGGTGGCTCTTTATAGCTAACCCAAGAACCTATCTTCCTGATCTGTAAAGTATGAAAAACTACTATTTGCCTCAGCTCCCAATCATTTGGTACTGGGCTATAGAGATGATTATGACCCCATATAATCACAATGTTATCATACAGGGGAGAAAAACTGTTTATAACATGTATGACATCCTGGATAAAGTAGTACAGTTAGAAATAACAATAGTTTCAAGTACAATTTAACTACTGTTTTAGAGTTCCCATTGGTCTTACACTCTTCCTGCCAGTCCTACCATCTGGGGGATAATGAAGGAGGCCAGGAGCATGAACTCACTGTCTTCCAGCCCTAAATTTCTATTTCAGTAAAGATTTCTCAAATAATTTTTATGTATAATAGACCTTAGAAATACAAACATTACAGGGCATGATGTTTGTCTTCTTTTTAAAATGTTTCAATCTAAATATATATATATATATAATCTAAATATATATTCATTAATTTTCCATGTAATGATGATTATCATTTTTATTGATTCTGAATTCCTTTTAATGAAAAAACATTAGTAATTCAACAGAGTCAACATAACTATCTCAATATAAGGCA
>RJWT010039073.1:0-12744 GCA_004365215.1 Cuniculus paca | reverse complement strand
CTGTCTCAAAACAAATCAGACAGCGCTTAGCCTGGCTTGATGGTGCACAACTGTAATTCAGCATTCTGAGAGCCTTAGGGTCATCAGCAATTTGAGCCCAACCTGGGTGACTTAGCCACTTAACAAGACCTCTCTAAAAATTAAGCAAACAAAAAAGAGGCTGGGGATGTAGCTCAGTGGGGTTTAATTCACAATACCACACACACACATCTGTAATCCCAGCACCCGGGAGGCTGAGGCAGGAGGATCATTGTGAGTTCAAGGCCAACCTGGGCTGTAAAGTGAGTTCAAGGCCAGCCTGAACTGTACAGTAAAACCTTGTCTCAAAAAGACAAAAAAAAAAAAAATACACACCAAAAAAAGGTAAATTCAAGACAAGCCAGGACTACATGGCAAGACCCGGACTCAAAGAAAAAAAAAACCCAGCAATTTCTTATTAAACCATTGAAGACATTTTAAAATATTTACCCAAACTGCTGGAATCACAGAACAAAATAGGTTCTTTTTTTTTTTTCTTCTTCTTTCTTTCTTTATTTATTTACTTTTTGTCCTTTTCAGACAGGGTCTCACAATGCCATTCAGGCTGGCCTTGAGCTCACTTTGTAGCCCAGGCCAGTCTTGAACTTGCAGCAATCCTCCAGCCTCAGCCTCCCAAGTGCTGGGATTACAGCCAAGTGTTTAGCACTATGCCTGCTCAAAGTGTATTCTTATTTCTCTTTATTCTTTTCATCTATGTGTCGTATATTTGTTTTTGTAGTTTGGGGGTGGTGGGTTTGTTTTGTTTTGGTGGCACCAAAGTTTGAAAGCAATGTATTTGCACTGAGTTATATCCCCAGCCTCTGTTTTTATTTTCTGTTTTAAGACAGGCTCTTGCTAAATTTTATGCTGAGTTGCCCGGTTTGGGCTTTAACTTGTGATTATTTTGCCTCAGCTTCACAAAGTACATGGATTATAGGTTGTGTATCCATGTCTTTATATAATTATTACCAACCTATGTGCCGCTTTCAAATTTAATTTTGACAATATTTTCTGTGATACTCTGGTGTTTTTTATTATTTTTAAAGGCTGCCATTTATTCCATTGAAATTAGATGCATTATAATGTAGATTTTCCTTATTGAAGAATTTTTTTTTTTTTGAAACAGGATCTCACTATGTAGTTCAGGCTGGTCTTAAACTCACTTTATAGCCCAAGCTGAGCTTTGCACAGAGGCAGTATTGTAGCCAATGAAGTTTATCTGAGGCACAATTATTGCTAATTGAAACTATATAGTCCAGGTTGGCCTTGAACTCAAAGCTATCCTCTTGCTTCAACCTCCTGATTGCTGGGATTACAGGTGTGACCCACCGTGCCCATCTGAAGGACTTTTAATTACTTTCAGATTTTGCTCTTTAAATAATACTGTAATGACAATCTTTGCATACATTTTTTTCTTATTTGAGTTACATTACTTCCATAGAAGTCCCAGCAATAGGATTATTAATTCAGGGATCTCAAGAGAAATTGAGGGCCTCTTCTCCAAATTGCCTTTAATAATATTAGCATTGAACACTTGCAGAATTGTTATTATATGTAAAGAACTATTTTAAGAACCTTGTATGCATGATCTTATTTAAGCCTCACATCAACTCATTTAACAGAAAAGGAAACTCAACCCCAGATAGGTGAAGTGTACCAGTTCCATGGACAGGGCTAAAATCTAGTATTGAAGTCTCTGCTCTTGACCACCAGGCAGCAGTCTTTCAATTTGTCAAGTGCTGTTTTTGCTTGGCACACTAGGAATTAGCAGAACTCAGTGGCCCCAGGAAGCCAAAAGCCTTGGTTTAATGACTGTGGCACATAGTGCTAGTTTTCATAAGCACCTGCAGCCACTTGTGATGCTTTATACATATTCTGCTCTAGAAACAAACACACCAAATGTGAGGACTTGTGCGATTATAGTGATGTTGCTAGAAAGAAAGCAGGAAGGTCAGTCCCTAGGATGGAACCAAATGAAACTCTGGTTCCTGATGAAACAATTGCATTTTCCCCAGAAAGGAAGCTTCAGTCCCAAGAGCCCTCAGACTCAACCGTGCTAGATCTGAGTAGCAGTCATTTCTGTACTGAGGACATGGAAACTTTGTTTTTCTTCCCTGTAGGTTTCCCTTCTTACTAAATCATCTATTAAGTTTAATAAGTGGTGTGCCCAGCAAGAAGTTTGCAGCCAGATGCTAGGCTGCTCAGTATGGGACAGAGAGTGGGCACATATAAAAACTGACAAATGTCAGTTCTTTGTGGAGAACAGTTGGTTCAATATTTTTTCTTGTTTTTATTATTTCTTTTGTTGTTTGCTCTGAAGATCTCACCAGGGATGCAGAGGAAGAGAAAAAACTTTGTAAGATGTACATGGCAACAAAAGAGCATGGAGCCAGATATGGTGGCACATGCCTGTAATTCTAGCTCTCTGGAGGCTGAGGGAGGAAGATTGCAAGTTAAAGGCCAGTCTGAGCAACAAAATGAGACTGTCTCAAAAAACAAACAGAGCATGGGTTTCCAGATCAGATTGACCTGTTTACTTTATTTTTCAGTAGTACTGACCCAGGGCCTTCACACAAAGCTACATCCCTAGCCCTTTTTTAATTTATTTTTCCCCCGAGAAAGAATCTTGCTAAATAACTAAGTTGCCCAGTCTGACCTCCTTGCAATCCTTCTGCCTCAGCTGCCCAGAGGACTGAAATTATAGGCATGTGCCACTTGCCTGCTTAACCTAGTTTTAGATTGACACATTACACCTTGTTCATTATTTCACCCCTCCAATCCTGAGTTTGGTTTTGTATAATACATAGATGATGGTAATGCAAGAATTAAACACGATTTCCTTAGCCAAGTGTTTAGCACTATGCCAAGCCCCAGAGTTGCACTTAGTAAAGGGAATTGCTTATTTGTAATATTGTTGTTCTTACTGATTCTTTTTATGTGAAAAATGATGTGGTAAAACGTCTGCAGAAAAAAAATAGGATGAGCCATGCGTGGTGGCACATACTTGTAATCTCAGCACTCAGGAGGCTGAAGCAGAAGGATTGCTGTGAGTTCGAGGCCTGCCTGGGCTACAAAATGAGTTCAAGGCCAGCCTGAGCTGCATAGTGAGACTCTATCTGAAAAAAAACAAGGAAAAAAAGCTTGAAGATGATACACCAAACTGCTGTCAGTGATTGGGAGTTCTGGCTGTGAGATCAAGAGGGTAAATAGGGAAACTTTTGGGTTTTTTTTTTCTCAGTTATTCTTATAATATGTGAATTTCTAATAACAGGAATATATTACTTTTATAATAAAAAATTATAGTTTTTTTTTTTTAAACTCATATAACAAAGCTGGGTATGGTGCTGCATGCCTGTAATCCCAGCACTCAGGAGGCTGAAGCAGAAGGATTGTAGTGAGTTTGAGGCCTACTTGGGCTACAGAGTGAGTTCAAGGCCAACCTGAACCACATACCAAGACCCTGTCTCAAAAAAAAAAACCCAAAAATTAAAAACTAAAATCTAATGGCCAGGGATTTAGCTCAGTGGCATAAGCGCCTGCCTGGCAAGTGCAAGGTCATGAGTTTGATCCCCGGTACCAAAAATACAATACAATACAATACAATACAATACAATACAATACAATACAATACAATTCTATGTAACAACAGTGAAAAAGATAGTTCAAAAATGTTTATATCTTGTTCACATACCTATATGTTGTCATAGAGTTATATTTTTTGTTGGTTTTGGTTTTCATTATTTGGTTTTTTAGGATTTGTTTTTGTCTCTCTTGTTGTTTGGTTGGTCATTGGGTTGGTTGTGTGGTTTTTTTTGTTTTGTTTTGTTTTTTGCAGCACCAAGGATTGAACTCACAACCTCGCGCTTGCTAGGCAGGCACTTAGGCTGCTGAGCTAAATCCCCAGCCCTTGTCTTTTGAGACAGGGCCTCACTATGCCATTCAGGCTGGCCTTGAGCTCACTTTGTAGCCCCGGCTGGTCTCGAACTCGCAGCGATCCTCCTGTCTCAGCCTCCCGAGTGCTGGGATTACAGGCTTGCGCCACCAGGCCTGACTGGTTGTGTGGTTTTTTTAGGGAAGGGTCCTGCTGTGTATTTCAGGCTGGCCTCAAATTTGCAGCAGTCTTCTACCTTAGTCTCAGTACTGGGATCATAGATGTGTGCCACCACATGGCTGCTGTTGTCACAGACTTAAGATGAGGGTGTTCAAATAGTTTTGTCTGGTAACTTGATCACAACAGTTTTTCTGTTTTGTTACATTAAGCCAACATAATGGTCTTTGGAGAGCATGTTATCAAGTTTCTGATCATGACTTCCATTGTTGGCCAGTTAGTGTTCCACCTTTTTTGCTATCATGGATAATGTGTAGTTTATTTTGATGCTGCCTTATAATTGGGCATGGGAATCCTTGCTAGTTGTATGTTACAAAGCATCAAAGAAATTTTACTGGCTAATGTGAGAATAAAACCTCAAGCCTTAAAACACTGACTTTCATTAGGTGTTTCACTGTTGGTCAGAGGTGGTCCTTTTTTCCCTCTGTTCACAGCTCCGTAGGCTTGGAGCTAAGGCTAGAGGGGCAGAGGGCCTGTCAGCGGTCCTCTGCTATGGGGCCTAGCTTGGAGGAAAAGCTGACTGCTAGACCTTGGAAACAAGTGGCAGAAGTCAGGAAGGAGAGATGGGTACCACGTGCAACATGATGTGTAAGATGTATCGTGTTAAACTGGGTGTGGTGACACCTGTAAACTTAAATACTTAAAATCCTGAGGCAGGAGGATCACAAATTTGAGCCCAGCAAGGGCTACTTAGGAAGATTCTGTCTTAAAAGAGCTTACGTTTTAGCTCAATGGTAGAGTACACACACACAGCAAGTGTCAAGTTTGACGTGTGGGGAAAACTTGCTTATTTTTCCTCTTATTTACATTTCTTTCACACAGGGATTTCAAGGATTTGGATTTGGAGATGGTGGCTTCCAGATGTCTTTTGGAATTGGAGCATTTCCCTTTGGCATATTTGCCACAGCATTTAACATAAATGATGGGCGGCCTCCTCCAGGTAAGCCTTGTTTCCTTGAGAAATCGGGAAGATATTTGAATAATCCTGCTTGAAAACTCCTGGAATTCAACAGTATATAAGTTACAGATAATTGCTACTACATGGATAATCAACCTTTTTAAAATATCTTTTGTTTGTTTGTGTTTTTTGAGACAGGGCCTCACTATGCAGTTCAGGCTGGCCTTGAACTCATTATATAGTCCAAGCTGGCCTTAAATTCCTGCCTTGGCTTCTCCAGTGTGAGGATTACAGGCATGCGCCACCACACCTGGACAAAATGTTTTAAACTCTTCTCAGATTATTGGTACTCCTGCTGATGATAACTGAGCTCTTAAAAGGCTTAGGCACATGTTGAATGTTTTCCATTCCTCACTGAAGAACTCATCACAGCCACCTTGTGGACACATATGCATTTGACTCTGTTTTACAGATTAGAAAATGCTTAGTAGTTTATCAAAGACATGTTCCATATCTATTTAGAAAAAAAAAACTATAAATGATACTGAGGAAAAACCTCGTTCTGCACTTGTGCACTACCTCCCCAGTTTGACCATTTTATGATAGGGAGGGGTGAGGTGACCCACAAATAATCAGGGCCTCTCCATTCTCTGGTATCTGTTGAGCCTCATGTGCACTAGGCTTGGTGCAGGTTACAGAAGTCACCAGGGTGTGAGTCTGGTTAGAAGCTTATGCACTAGAGATGGTAACCTGCTCAGAGGTCATCTCAGTTGTTCGGTGCCCCACCCTGGTCCTTGACATGTCATAGGCAGCCATTAAGTCTTTATTGACTGCCTTCCTGTGTGAATTCATCAGAAGATCCAGCAGGGATGGCAGTATAGCACCAAGAGGTACTGGGAGCACCCTCTTATGTTTCTCTTAAGTTCAGGTGTTGCTTTCTCAGAGGAGAACACAAAAGGCAGGATGCACTCCACCCTAAAGGAAGGACAGATCCCTGCAGAAGTAACAGGAACCTCTTTGGTAGCTTGCTTGCTTCTAGCCTGATCCAAGGCTTCCCCTGTATTTTCCATTTACTCCCACAGCCAGGCTAGACTCTAGATCTTTCTTTTTTTTCCCCCCATAACAATCAGTTTTCCTCTGAAGTGTTTGGTACAGTGCATCCTGCATGTGGATTTTCTTACCATCTCTCCCTCATACTCAGGGCAGGGAGCTATAAGTGGTAGCTTTTCTCAATGCAAAGACTAGTGGAAACTTTGTTCTGCCTCTTCCTTGCTATAAGATGTCTGGGCCCTCATTTTCTCCTGGAAAAGCAGGACATGGAGCCCTCTGGGGGCAGTGTATGGAGAAGCAAGAGAGGGCCCTCTGCATCTCTGCCACTGCCTCAGGATCTAAGTATCTCGCAGAGCACATACATACTACTGCATACTCAAAATTGGAATAATATCTTCCAATTAACAGTGTATACAAAACAGCACAGAGAAGATACCACCAACATTAGCTTTTCTTTTACTGTTTCCTACTAGTCAGCTGATCTGTTTGCATATGCCAGCCAAACCTTTTCAGGATAAATTTGAGGCCTTTTCCTTGTTGTTACATTGTTCCAGGTATTTTTGTTTTGCCTCTTGTTATTTGGGTTTTGGAAATCTTTTTCATGTACACATTTAGAAATGAAGATTGATACTCAACTCTTCATAGCTGCAGCCTTCTGACATTTTCTCCCTCATGTTTCTCTAGCTGTCCCTGGGACACCCCAGTATGCAGATGAGCAGTTCCTGTCACGCCTCTTCCTGTTTGTGGCCCTCATGATCATGTTCTGGCTCCTGATTGCCTAATGCTGGCCTTCTGTCTGCATCTACAACAGGGTCTCTAGACTGGTGATGCACAACCCTCAAGCCTGGTATTTGGCTTCTTGGCTAATTCTGACCATAGGGGTCAGTGGGGTCAGTAACACCTCAAGGAGTCTATCTTCTCCATCAGAGCTTTGGAACTCAAGAAGCAGTTGGCAAGGAGCCCCAAGTATCACCACCACTGTAAACACCCTTCTGTAACCTCAGGCTCTGGTGTTGAGTTCTCTGTCATGGATAACAGCATGAGAGCCTATTTAGCCAATTCAGCAGGTCCTGACTACACATGGAAGAGGTGGAAGAAATTTTACCTGAGTTTCATATCACCAAAAACAAACGAACCAAATGGTATTTATGGAAACTTACTTCATCTCTTTAAATACCCCTTGGTAACTGGCCTCTGAAGTCAATGGAGCTCCTCATACAGAGAGGGTCCCCTCCCAGATCCTCTGTCCTCACTATCACATTGTTCCACATATTTTTGTTGTGCCTACTATTTGAGTTTTGGCAGGCTTTTTAGTGTAAAGGATTCTGTTGTAAGGAAGTGAAGTGCTGCTCTGTCCTCTTTCCTCCTTCTCCTCCTCCTCTTAGCAGAGACCCAAAATATTGCTATCCCAGGAAGATCATTATTACAGCAACTGAAGCCATTTCATGAATTCACCAGAGTCCCAAAGATCATTTATTAGCTCTGGGCCTTGCTCAGTATTTTTGGTCCCAGAGGGCAACATAAGTGACCTCCTGGTTTCCTGGTGTAGATTGCCTTTGGTAAGACATGTGACTTCACCCACAGATTCCCTGTCACCTTTCCCCTCAAAACTACATTCATCTGCCCTCTCTATCAGGGGGCAACCGGCAGAGACTACTGCTGAAGCTGGGACTGCCTGCTGTGCATTAGGAAAGACCTGGAGTTGGGCCCCCGATGGGATTCAGAGCTGTGATGCAAGAAAAACTGAACAAGTAGCCCTGTCCCCTATGCTGCAGAAACTTTGAGTGCATCCTTGCCCAGAGGAAGCTGGAGATTTTGTCAGATCAGCTCAGCTGCATGTGGAAAACCACCATCCTCAGAAGCCAAGTTGTCCATAATGAAGTAGCAGTGAGGGGGATGACGAACCTGTGACCCTGCCTTTGGTATGGTTTAATAGAGTTCCCCAAAAACTCCTGTATGTGTGCTAAAATTGGAGAAGTAACACCTGAGCAGGCAACCCCTGATAGTTTGTAGCCAGACAGCACGCCTGGGGGACCTCAGTACAATGATTCAATGTGGTCTCCCTGCCTGTGAAACTAAGGGAAGTTATTTTTCCCAAGCCCTTGATTTCTTTTTCCATTTTATAAGCTTCATCCTGATTGTAAGAGTGTAGTGCCAGGCAGCTGGACAGTGTACCTGGTGGAACAGTTCTTGCTTGGCCTGCTAGACTTTATCCTAGAAGCCCGGTTTCTTCCTGGAGACCTCCGTGGTGAGGAGAGATGGACTTCTGCGGGAAATCTCTTGCTCACTTTGCCAATCTACACCGTTCCTGGCTCATTCCCAGCAATACCCAACAAATAGCCCCAGCTGCAAGGTTCCTACCCTTTTTCCTTTGTACCTGCTAATACCAGAGTTCAGTGTTTAAAAATACATATATAAAGTATTGAATAGGTGGTTGGTTTGCCGAATCCAGTTGGTAGGAATATGCCACCAGCTTTATAGTGTGCCTGATGGATTTTAAACATTCTTGGGCACCCCCTCTAGAGTGCTTTTTTTTTGCTTTTTTTTTTTTTTTTTTTTTTTTTGTGGCACTGGGGATTGAACTCATGACCTCATGCTTGCCAGGCAGGTGCTTAGGCCACTGAGCTAGATCCCCAGCCCTTAGAGTGCTCTTTTTTTAATGAGCTTCTGAACCCAAAGTCACAGGACCGCCTGGATTATCTCTGCTCTGATGTTACTCGCCCAACTAAAGGAGGGAGAGTTAACTTCAGCCATTTGAGCCCAGGAGAAAGATTAAGGAAGAGTTGTGGGTAAAAAGACAAATCATTTGGAATATTTAATGAAATGGAGCCCAGGAGAGCCCCACCAGCAAAAGCATCCAGGAACTTTTTAACAAAGCCAGATTGGCCGTATTTCCTGATTGTGAATTTTATAGATCCCCACTCACCCTCCGTGAGGCTCTGGGGCAGGAGAGCCAACTTGGGTCTGCTGGCCCAGCCCTAATGAAGTCCCTTTCCCCTGCCCTTTCGCAGGCTCCTTATTCCTCTGCCAAGGCTGCTTACCTTTCTTTTGTGTTTTCTTCACCTCCACCGTTCTGTCGCCCTGTGGACTAGGAGTAGGTCCTGACCACAGTCAGAAAATGGCAATATGTACAGCAACACACCTTGACCAGTCACTAATTTTCACTGTTGTGAAAGTGTTTTGATTTAGAATTAAATAAATGGTTTTACATTACTGTGAGCTTGGAGTTCGTGTCTGTATCATGGGGGTGAAGAGCTTGGGAGTGGCCACACTAGTCTGGCCCCTAGGAAGCACCTGTGTGATAATGTTCTTGGTAACTGAGGATGAAAGTCTTCAGTCATTGATAATTATGACAAGTGTGGGCGGGGGGCCTGGCTTCATACACAGCCCTACCCAAGTTGTAACCTGTCTGATAGGCAGCCCTAGTCCTAACAAGTACATGGAATTCCGAAGCTTGCAAGCAACATAATGCCATGATGGAGCACAGCTTGTACCCTGTGTCGGGGCTTTAGTCAGTCACAGGTTACTTAGTGTCAGATTTCCATACACAATAACAGGGTAGGTAGGCTTTCAGCCAAGTCCTCTCTCTGGAGCAGAGAGTAACCCCTCCCTGAGGTTCCTCGGTAACAAGGTGTGGTGTGAGATGGAAAATGTTGGTGTGGTTATGAATCTGGCCCAGCCACAGGCTCTCAACTACATGAAAGCTACAGGTTATCCTCTGAACAGAGTGTATTTCTTCCTCTTAGACTTTGACCTGAGTGTCAGCGACTTCAAAGTCCCAAGATACAGTGGGAAATACAGAGGAACTTTAGGAACTTGTGTAAGGCTAATAAGAGCAGGATTTTTTTGTTTTCAGTGGAAAACAAAAACTCAATAGTAGAATAGAAGCTCCCATGTAGCAGTCACTCAGCCCTTGTAACTATCAGCTTGGGTCTGGTCTTTTGCCTCTCTACCACCTTGACTACTCAACCTTTCCTGGACTCTTTGAAAGAAATCCTAGTTATATGCTATTTGTTAGGAATTTCAATATGCATCTCAAAGATAAGGCTTTGTAAAAACTAAGATACTGTAGTAGCTAAGATACGGGGTTTTTTGGTTTTTTTCTAAGATACTGTTCTTCGTTGTTTTTTGTTTTTGATTTTCAGTACTGGAAATCGAACTCAGGACCTTGCACTTGCCAGGCAGGCACTTGTGCTGGTGAGCTATATCCCTGGCCTGATACTGTTTACTTTTTAAAGTGAATTTAGTGGTACACCCTACACTCCTGTAATCCTAACTCTCTGGAAGGCTGAGGCAAGAGGCTCCCAAATTCAAGCCCAACCTGGGCAACTTAGACTAAAATTTAAGAATTTTTCTGTCTGTTCATTAGGGAGATTGACCTGTAGTTGGCTTTCTTAGTTGAGTCCTTCTCTGGTTTTGGTATCAGAGTAATGCTTGCTTCCAGGCATGAATTTGGGAGTATTGTTTCCCTTTCAGTTTCATTAGAGTTTGAGAAATAGAAGTATTAGGTCTTCTCTAAATTTCTTGTAGAATTTGGCAATGAATCTGTCAGGGCCTGGGCTTTTCTTTGTTGGTAAGTTTCTAATTACATCTTCAATTTCATTGACTGATACTAGTTTATTTAAAATTTTTGTATCTTCTTGATTCAGCTGTAGTAATTCATGGGTATCTAGTGATCTTTTCATTTCTTCTGTTTCTTCCGTCTTTTGAGAATAGATTCTCAAAGTAGGTTTTAATGATCTGGATTTCTGTAGGATCTGTTGTGATTTCACCATTTTCATTGCTAATTACATGGATTTGAGTTTTTTTTTTTTGATAAGTTTGACTAAGGGTTCATCAGTTTTATTTAATCTTTCAAAGAACTCTTCAATTTAATTCTATTTTGTTGGTCTTCCATTGCATTAATTTCTGCTCTGATCTTTATAATTTCCACTCTGTTATGAGCATTGGGGCTCGACTTGTTCATCTTTTTCTATAAGCTTGAGTTTTAACATCAAAGTTATTTCAGTTTGCTGTGTTTTTATGATACGGGAATTCACCACTATAAATTTTCCTCATAGGAATGATTTCATTGTGTTCCATAAGTTCCAGTATGTTGATTTGACATTATCATTTAATTGTAGAAACTAATTTTTTTTCCAAATCCATTTTATTCAAGGATAAAAAAAGAAGAAACTAATTTCTTCCTTAATTTTATCTGTGGCCCATTGGTTGTTCAGGAGGTTGTTATTTAATTTTCATGTGTTTATGAAGTCTTTGCAGTTTCTTTTGCCATTGATTTCCAATTTTTGTTGCACTATGGTCTCATAATATGCATGTGATAATTTTAATTCCTTTGCATTTACTTAAGCATGTTCTGTGAGCTAGTACATGGTCTATTTTGAAGGCTGTTCCATGTGCAGTTCAGAAGAATATGTATTCTGACATTGTGGGTTGGAGCACTGTGGATATTTAGTAAGTTCATTTGTTCAAAAGTTTGGGTCAATGGGCTGAGAGTTTAGCTCAGTGACACAGGCACCTGCCTTGCAAGCATGATGTCATGAGTTTGATCCCTGGTACCAAAAATAAAAATAAAATGCTGTTCACTGTTTTAAAAAAGTTTGGTTTTCTTCTAATATTTCACTATTGACTTTTGTCTAATTGGTCTGCCTATTTGTGACAGTGGGGTATTGAGGTCCCCCATTACAATTGTATTAGTGCTTATTTGATTTTTCATGTCCATTAATACTTGTTTTATAAGCTGGGTGTGGTGGCGCATGCCTGTAATCCCAGCACTCGGGAGACTGAGGCAGGAGGATCATTGTGAGTTCGAGACCAGTCTGGGCTACAAAGTGAGCTGAAGGCCAGCCTGAACTGCATAGTGAGACCCTGTCTCAAAAAGACAGGCTGAGGATTTAGCTCAGTGGTGTAAGCACCTGCCTGGCAAACACAAGGTTGTGAGTTTGATTCCTGGTACAAAAAAAAAAAAAAAAAAACCTTCTATAGTTGGGTGCACTGGTATTTGGTGCATTTTTGATTGTTATCTCTTCTTCTTGGATAGTTCCCTTTACAAGGATGTGACAACCTTCTTTTTCGCTCTTAATCAGTCTTGACTTGAAATCCATTTTGTCAGCAAAGTGAATAGCTACCCCTGCTACTTTCCAAGTTCCTGTCCCATGGAGTATTATTTTCCATCCTTTGACTTTCAGTCTGTGAATTTTTTTTTTCAATGAAATGTGTTTCTTGTATGCAGCATATTGTTGGATCTTGCTTCTTGATACATTCTGCCAATGTGTTTCTTTTGATTGGTGAACTGAGACCATTAACATTGATGGTTATAACTGATGTGTATTGAATTATCCTTGTCATCTATTTTCCTGTTTCTGGCTCCCTTTTTTCCCCCTCTGTTGTATTGCTTGCCTTGGTTGGTGGATTCATTCTGTTGAGGCTCATGGAGTTGTAATCCTTGTTTACCTCTTCAAGAATGTCCTTCAGACATTTTGGAGTACTAGTTTTCTGGTCATGAATTTCTTCAGGTGTTCTTTATCATGAAAGTATCTTATTTCTCCATCAATTTTGAAAAAATAGTTTTGCAGAGTGCATCATTCTGGGTTGGAGGTTGTTTACTTTTAAGGCTTGAAATACTTCACTCTAGGCTCTCCTTGACTTGAGGGCTTGCATCGAGAAGTCT
>RJWT010039072.1:0-12753 GCA_004365215.1 Cuniculus paca | reverse complement strand
TCTAACATCGCGTTTCTCTACCAAGCACCCTCTGATACCACCGAAGTAGGGCAGGGTACGGAAGTGAAGGACGCCTCATTACTACTGAATTGGCATGGAAAACCAGGCTCCTGGAGTAGTCTCCATTCAGACTGGGTGGAAAGAAAGAAACTTGTTATCTAACACTGATACCCATCCACTGCCAGAGCGGGAGGATTTTCCCGGATTCTGAGACTTACATTATTCTTTAGGCCAATAGCTTGACAAGGGTCAACATCCAGGCTCATCAATCTGATATTTGCAGGTGTGAGTTGGCATGGGTCTGCAGTTTTTTCTGTGATGTTTGACTAGAGGAAAAGTTATCGTCCCTCAGTACTTTTAGTTTTTGTAGGCTATTTCACAGGCTACTCCTTTCTTGGTCTTTTGGCTAAAGAAAACAGCACTTTCTCTCTCTCTCTCTCTCTCTCTCTCTCTCTCTCTCTCTCTCTCTCTCTGTCGGTCTGTCTAACTTGCAGTTCTTGGATGCAAGCTCAAAATATTAGATACATATGGCATGAACAAAACTGAAAGAAGTCACTACCATACCATTCCTTAATATTCCTTTAGTCTCTAGCTGTTTTGTCATCGTCTCTTCGTCTTTTAGGCCCTTTATATTTGTTTTATATGTAATGTCTAGAAATTTTTTGTACCTATTGGGAGGACTTAGAAAAACCGTGTCTATTATATGTTCCAGAAAGCAAAAGTGTCCTTTTTCTTTTAAATCATTTTTTTTAAATTGGGAGGGATGCATAAAAATTTTGTATTAATTTATTGAGAGAAGTTAAAGAGAGTCATGCAAAACTTATTAATGAGCTTTATATTGAAAAAAGAAAACTTCTGGCAGAGAAAACATCCCCATTTATAATTTATATTTTGATATCTATTTTCTTTTCACTTTGCAATTTCTACCAGTTTATTGATGAATTTGTTCTCCAGTAAGTATTCTCTTGAGACCTGTTACATGTGGTGAGGTTTTCTAGCTTGAAATTATGTATTCAGTAATTCCTACATGGGAGCCTTATTCAATTGGCTCATTGCTATTATTCTATATCTATTACGACTCATCACACACTAATTCTTAATATTTGATGGACAAATCAATTGGTACTGGAAGTTTAAATTTTCCTTCTTACAAGAAGCATGGGACATGTGTACCTGCCATATTTGATTTTCTGCCACATACTCTTTATATGACTTAGAGACTAGCAATAATTTTTCCAGAATTTTTCAATCTAGAAAAATGTAATTTAAAATTTTAGCATATGTGTAAGGTTATATTTTATGATTGGAATTGTGTGTATTTTGAATTACAGATGGGAAGAACACCATAATGGTCCATATACATGTATATGCATATGTGTGTTCACTGTTATTGCTCCTAAATAAAGTGACCTGGAGAATATAGCACATAAAAAGACCACAAGGCAGTTTTAGAATATGTTTCACAGATTCTTCAATTTTTTGATAATTTTATTTCATTAGGCAAGTCATGGTTTGATTATCTTTTTAAACATTTGTCACGTATTTTGCATTGTGCATGTTGTATGTGGGGAGAGATAAAAACCCATTTTGGTAAGGAACTGAATTTTTTTTTAATTTCTTATAAACATAATTATACTTTAAATAAAGATTTTTCCAATCATTGCAAAAAATGTTAATGGCGTAGGAGGACATGGTTCTTTTTAGCACTACTCAGTGTGTTTGGCATAAATATTCGCGATGCTTGCCTTCCTACTTGGCTTTAGATTCTGCCTAAGAAAATTGTGAAAGATTTAATTCACTCCACTTTTGTTAGAAAGTATGGAAATGTTTGTACATGGGAACTTTCATTGCATGCTAGAATGGAAATTCATGGGGGAGGGGGAAACCATTTCATTTTATTACCTAAGAGCTGTTGATATTCTGCATCTTTCAAAAGCATCTTTCATGCCACACAGGCAGAGTGTGGCAAGTGAAGGAGCAGAAAGAACGCTTCTCACATGTGTCAGTCTCAGCAAACTCGCACAGCAGCTGTACTAGGTACTGATGAGAATAACCACAGGACCCAGTCGCAGGGTTTTGTGTGGTGGAAGACACAACTGTCTCTCTCGGGGGACCACTTTGTTGGATATGGCAGCAATAATGTGTCCCCACTGTTGCTATTGGATATTGTGACCACGTAGTACGAAATTGGTGCCAGATAAAATCAGAAAGTAATAAAAAGCGAGAAGAAAACTCACAGATTTGTTTTAAACCTTAAAGTGAAAAACTAAAACAAATGTCCCAGGATTGTTGTATTCACTTGTAAGGAAAAGGAGACAGAACAAGCGATGTCTTTAATGAAGGAAACTTGCGGGGCATTCAGTCTTTTCATTTGAAAGCCATTTGGGTGTGTTGAGAAATAAAGTTGCAGAGTAGGCATGTTTCAACCTTTATTTGCTACTTTTGGTAGAAAGGATTTTTCCCCCTCTTAACTACAAGAAGCCAGAATTTTCTATGCAAACGAAACAGGCGTTGCAAGAATCAGATTCACTTTGGACGACTCTTCACATTCCAAGTCATCATTGCATTAGGCAGCACAATTCCATCTCTGGTTGATGGGCAGAAAAAGTGGGCAGCTTGCCAGGTAGACGTTTCCATGACTCCCAGCCCCCAAAGGTGATGCGTTTTTCAGCTAATTCAATGAACAGTGGGCTGAACTTTGGGTCTAAACGAGACAATAGCTGCCTTCGCAGTATCAGCAGAATGGTTGATGGGAATGCACTCTACATTTGGCAGAGAATCATGTGACCTTACGACTGAGATTTTGTGATGGTGCCAACGGAGACTTGGAAAGCAGCAACGGTTCTGACTTTTTTCTTTTTTTTTCTAGCATGGCTCAGAAAATGGTGGATCTTAATACTTGACTTTAGCCAGACTCAGCAAGCAACTGAGCTTTGAAGCACAACTTCGCCTTTATTCTGGGTTTTTGGCAGGCCACCAGGAGGCTGTCCCTTTCACGCCTGATAAATTCTGCTGCTTATGTCCAGAGAGAGAGAGACAGAGAGAGAGAGAGGGAGAGAGAGAGAGAGAGAGAGAGAGAGAGAGAGAGAGAGAGGAAAATAATAACAATATTGAGGCATAACAAGTGAATCTTAAAATTTTATGTTTTTTGCTTTGTTTGTTGCCTTTACTGACTTTTTAAATGTTAATGTGCTTTTTTGCTTGCTGAAGAATCCAAGTAGTTGGGTTATTTATTTATTTATTTTTTGGTTTATAATGAACAGGCATTTGAACTGGGCAAACAGGACGGCAGCAGCAGTGAGCATGAGATCATTGCAGCCCTGTAGCAAACTGGCATCCTGCCTTTTCGCCACTTTGGTTCGGGAGACAAACGTGTGCAATCCTCATTTCTAAAGTCAGCACAGCCTGGAAGGATTCCTGGTCTCTCCCACCTTCTACCATTCTGCTGCCAGTGACGGCAAGGATTGGTGCAGTTTCTGCGCAGTGCTTTGTGCCTGGAATACCGAGAAGGAAGAAAAAGAAGACAAGCATGCTGTTTCTTCTTTTCTAAGAAATAACAGGAGCCCTGAAGAAAAAAAAAAAAAAAAACCAAAATCTGAGTTTGTCTTACTACAGTCAAGAGTTCTGAAAAAAAGAGAGATGCTCCTGCTCAAAATCAAAAACAAAAACAAACAAAAATCCAATCCAAAACAAACCAAAAAAAAAAAAAAAGCAAACATTGGCTTATATAACTGCAGAGACATCGGGCTTTCTAAAGCAGCTTTTTAAGGCAACATAACCAAATGAGCCTTCTTTTTTTTTACTATTTCAAAAAATATGGCATGATTAGCAATACATTGCACTTGGTGAAATCGCACCTTTCATATCAGGTATAACTTTTTTGTTGTTTCTTTTTAAGTCTACTGTTATATAAAAGAGGATCCTTGAACTTTCAATTTACTCTTATTTAACTCATCACCCACTTTACTCTAAACTTTTTTCCTTTTACTTTCTTACTCTAACTCTAAAGTAAAAGTAGAAAAATCTCTGTGAAAATGTTTTTTTAATTTTTATTATACACAGAAATTCTTTTAGAAAGACACTAATGTGTCATCCGTGCTTTTTGTGTCCAGCATTAGTTTTGCTAAGAAACATGAATGTTTAGATATTGTTGTTAAAGAAAGTAAAATCTTTCATGTGTTCCACAATTTGGAATATGAAAGAGGAAATTTTTTGAACTTCTGTAAAAGGATCACACTAGAATGTGCATTAACCTACTGATAAATAAAATTAGTTTGAGAAAAGTTATACTTAAATTATTTACAAGGATTTGAGTAGTACAGAAACAGGGATGAAAAGATCATGTTCTCAGTTGCTAAGTAGAAAAGAAGCTTGTTGCTTAATAATGCTCTCTTTTAAAATACATTTAAAAAGAAGTATTTGTCCAAGAGCAGTTGCAAAGAAGGTTAGAAATATCCACTAAGTATTTTGTGGAAAAAGTACATACAAACTTGTTTTAAGTTCAAAGCAACATATTGGCTCAGCACATAACTGCATTGCATTCTAATTATTTGTAGAATTAAATTGTTAAGCAATTTAAGCATTTTATTAAAAAAATGCAGTTTTGCCTAGTCCCATGTGAAAGGACTAGAAGATGCATTCCACTTATTTTAGTTTTAATAAAAATGCTTCTAAACATGTATAGAATTGTTCAGTAAGTGAAAATGCTTTTTGAAAATACACCAGGTATCTGTATAGTTTATATTTTCATATTATTAATTGATGCAATATTTTATATAAAATAATACATTTTATTTAAAATTACATTCTTAAAGTCATACTGTATTATATTAAAGTATGTAGGATAAACAAAGAGAAATATAAAAAAGTTGAATTCTGTCTTCTATTTTGTTTTCTATGGAGAATTTATGAGAAACTATAAAAATCCTATATAATGGTAACATTTAAATAAAATATTTTATCACTTTATTGGTTACTGTTAGCTAATTATATACAAAATAGCTCTCTTTCATGTACCTCAGCTAATGGAAAACCAAATTTGAAAGACTTGATTAATGTTGATAAAACTGTTTTCATGTTTCAGAATCCTTTAGCTAAAAAACATTATTTCAAATGTTATTTTTAGCAATCATTAATCTCTAGTCTTAATTATCTTATTTAACTCCATGCCAAATTCAAATCTCTTCAGCTCTCACTACTTCATTGTGCTAAATCTAGTCGCTTTTTAAAGAATCATCCTCCTTTCACTTTCAAAACTGTTCCTGTTAAAACAACACCAACCAAAATGAACGCGTAAATGTAATCCATGAAACCACAGTGTATGTCATATGAGTAGGCTTGGGTGGGGCCCTATGAGTCTTCCAAGCCTAATTTTTTTAATACTTTAAAAGATTTTTCCCATTTTGATATTGTATTTCCTTCTCGATCGTCTACTTCATTCCCACCATTCATTCAGATCCTCCTCCTATATAGCAGTTGTCTGATATTTCTCCTTTTGTGGTTGTTTTAGGGAAAAACTTAAAATGGATATGAGAAGTGAAGAAAGTGATCATAGGAGAAAATCATCTCAGGTAAAAATAAAAAGCAAAAGAGCAATTACTATGTACATTTGTAAAGAAAAGCATTTTTCACTGTTTAATTATAAAAGAATTCTTTTCAATTTTTTATGGATCTAGATGATGGAAATTTCATTTATGGTTTTCATGTGAGATTTTATATGCTATCCTTGTGAAAAAAATTGCCTGAATTTAAGATTAATATACAGTTTGGATCACTTTAAAAAAAATATATATATATATATATATATCTGAATATACATTCGTGAAATATAGGTAAAATATGGTTGAATAGATAGCTATTTACGAAAAAGAAATTATATTTTTCATTTGCTGTACCATATAAAAGGAAGTGAAATATGAGTGAAAGAAATAAAGTTGTGCTTTTTTATCTTTTTTACATGATCATATCTGATAATAAAGCCAAAACATACATTTGTATAGTGATAAAACTCTAAACTAATGTTATCCTTTATTTCACATAAAAATTCATAAAAATATATTGAAAATTTTTTACTACATTACTGTTGATTATTTAAGTTTTTAATAAGTATGGGAAAATTTTGAAAGTAAATAATGGTGAAAATTGTGTAGAGCAAATTATCTGTATGAAGTCTTATAAAACATTTTTTTATTCCAAAGCATGCAAAATCATAATTACGATGTTGTATTATTATTTTTCACAATGGAGATATAATTAAGAAAAGCTAAATGATTATAGATATGAGAGAAAAGATTGTATAACTTATAATTTTGTTGCAGTTGAGCTTAGGATCTTAAAAATGTCTACGTGCCTGGTTTTATGTTTACTCATTTGTGTGTTTGCTTGTTGTATGGTGGTTTAAAATTAGAAAAAAAAAAAGAATTTACTTTTTGACCAACCTGTTGACCAGATGAGAGTTATACGTTAGGCACATAGTTTGTTTTAAAGATACTTTTTAAAAATAAATTTAAATATATTTTGTTCCTGAGATAAAATATCCTCTCTGATGTAATATAGCTGGAATATAAATGTTAGCGCAGAATATCAGTCATGATGCTGTTAATGTGTCACCAACTTTAGTTTTTGGGCATTAATTCATCCAAACATTGTAAATTTTCATTTTATTCTGACTACACACATATATGATTGTATTTCAGATTTATAATCTGTGTTCTCTACTTGGCAAAATCTTATCTGTTTTATGAAAAACAAATGTTATCACTTTTTAAAAACTGGTTACCAAATCTGTAAAAGAATCAAAGTAAACACTTTAACTTAAATACAATTAGCTTAATAATTTGATTTTAATTGTAGACTCAATACTACATCATGCTTTATAATTACATAATTTATATGTGTATATGGATTCTTTTTTCCTTTAAAACTTCATTATTGATCATAATAGTTGAATTCCGAAGTATTCATTACTTTTGAAAAACCAGGCTGAAAAATTTTCAGTGAAGTATTTTTTAATCCTCACATATATGTATATATGAACCTGTATTTAGTTTAGCATATCTATAAAGGCCTTTAATAGAGTATACAGAGCCTCAGGATTCAGCATTTAAAACATTTACACTAAAATATTTATGCTAAAAGATTAATATTGTTATTTTTTGCTCCTAAATTGCATTAGATATATACAACAAATTTTACATTAATAGGCAGCCTATGAAAGATGTTGCCTGTTGTCATAAACCCGTAGATCCGATCTTGTGGTGAAGTGGACGGCACAAGCTCGCTTCTATGGGTCTGTGTCAATGTGGTAATCTGACAAAATACTATACACCATGTTTGTTAATAGTATTTCAGTAAATTTTTGTTACGCTCCAGTTTATTATATAGTTTCTTAAGTAATTGTGTTTTCCTTTGTTTTCTATGAATTTATTAATCCTCATCTATCCTACAAGGCAGGCTTTAATATTTGACCACTTGGAAATGTTTTTAGCAAAGCCATTCAAGTTTGATTTCAAGTACAGTGAACTGCTTTGGAAAGTTGAAATGTCTTATGAAAATATTTGAACCAAGACCCGAATACACCTAGTTCAGAAACTTCAGTTCCTACTTCAGGGGTTAGTGCAGCTCATCAATTTCAATAAGAAAATAAAAGACTATTGATTTTATGTGTTTCTATGGAACCTATATTTCCTGGAAAATGAAGTTGAATGCTATTGGCATTTAATATTATTAATTGCTAGCTGAACTATGTCAGGAAAGATGTCAGAACGCATTTTATGTGACTTATGCCAGAGACCCTAAAAGTCCTATGAGACATATTTTAAGTGTATTGGTAAAATGCACCTATAATGTTGGATATTATAGCAACATCCTTGCCAAGCCCTCAGGTATATGGCCGCCATATTTGAAGGAGCTGACTGAAGATATGATAAGGAGTTTGAAGCAACATTGGAAGCTGTGTGCATCCAGGTTGAGGTAGTAGGTTGTATGGTTTAGAGTTACACCCTGGGAGTTAACTGTACAACCTTCTAGCTTTCCTTGGAGCACACTTGAGCCACCGAGGAATTCTTCATCGCTTTAATCTGACTGAGCCAATTTCTGTGCAAGAAAGTAATGTGTCATGAGTATTTTAGACAATATATTTAACTTTTTAGTTACATGCAAATAGTCATTTCAGCCCTGTTCCATTTGCCCTCTTAGGAACAATGACAAAAATTTTATCTCTAACAGATTGGTACTGTATGTTAAAACACTTTAAAGAACTGGGTGGTAGTGACTTAAAGCGACATTATTATGGAAGCTTATTTCATCCATAAATTCACAAATTTTGGCACTTAATCTTCAAAGTTAACCTTTGGTCTATTTTTGTTGGCTACTTATTACCTTTTAGAAAAGTGAACGGGCCAGTTGGCATGTACATGTGGCCCTAGCACTCTGGGAGGCTTGAGCAGGAGGACTGAAGTTGCAAGCTTAAGCTGGACTTAGGGAAACCTTGTATCAAAATAAAACAGGAAAAAGATCTGGAGATGTTACTCAGTGTGAAGGCACTGGGTTCAATTTCCAGTACCCCCTCCCAAAAAAGAGCCAACCCCCCCCCAAAAAACACCCTGTTATATTAGTGACTCCCATACCATATTAAATGAATTTTTCTTATGACACATCACTTTCTACTTTATGTTATAGCTATTTATGTGCTTGTTAATTTTTTCCATACTAGACTGTAAGCCCCTTGAGGGCAAAGCCCATGCCTTATTTTGTATCCCTTGCAATGTATCATAAGGAATAGATATTTATTAGATCAGTGAATGGCATAAAAGATCTGACTTTGTGGTGAGTTTCTACTGAATTATCTGAATGGGCACAACAGTGGTCAGAATCTAAGTATTTATTGGTCCTAAAATTGCATTAATTTAGTTACCAGAGTGTTCTGTATCAGTAATGGATATGACTTGAGTTTTGAATGTGTTGAGTGTGTTGAATCATTTTAGATGCACAATTTATGATTTAGAACTTTTTCTCTGGTGTAAAAAGAAGAGAACAAATTTATTTTTACTGCCTAGTTTATTACAGTTTATAATCTTCAGTTTAGGTGATGTTAATTTCTGTTGAAATTTAAAATACCTCTATTTCCAGATAAGTTGTTTTTCTTTTAGCATTAATTTCAATTAAAATTACATTTTATATTCATATTTATAGAATGTGAATTTTAAAATTATATTTTCACATCTCTCACGTGCATTTCTCTTATGTTTTACATTTATATTTATACAGCTGAATAAATTAGAAGCAACTAAACAGGATATATTAAAAATTTTATATTAAATAATTATATGTAATTTAAAAATCTGAATACATTTTTGTTTAAAAGAAAGAGGTATTACAATATGCTTTATGTATTAACAAAATATATAACTTATTAACAAAAATTAATAGGTCTTTTTAGAATCCATTAATTTGCTGAGAACTTAAGGAGCAGTTAGTGTAATTTGTATAATGGCACTAAATCTTATATAGATCATTTTTGAGCTACAGAATTAATTTTCTACATTAGAACTTTAATTTATAATTTGACACATAAAAAATGGCATACAGAAGGAAAAATTACTGAAATCTTAAGATCTCAGCTATGTGGAGATTAGCTTTCTAGAGTACTTAGGCATTCAAAATTTCTCAGTATCAAAAAGTCACCAACAATGGTACACAAGGAACTTCTAAACCCCCAATATGTGGAACATACAGTCTTAGAAAGCTAAGTATCAATTATTTAAAACAAAGTATATGATTATTATTATCTGATTATTTAGAAAACTAAGACTGTTAGTGTACAAAAAAGAAAAATGTTTGCAAGAACTAATCAAATAGCCATAATAAGACAAAGAAAATACACACACACACATGCAGAAGAGGATATGGAGAAAGGGAAGGAAAAGTGACTCATGACAAATAGAAATGACATTGTGTCATGTGGTGTCAGTTCAACACAAAGATGGGACCGACAGACAACAGAGGGGTAAACAACTACATCTATTTAATGGTTTAACCCTTGAGAGCCAAAGCTCCTTTTTGTGTGTGTGTGTGTGTGTGTGTGTGTGTGTGTGTGTGTGTCCCAAAACTGATATGAGCCCTACTTATGGACACATTAATGACCTAGATAGAATACTGTTGCCAAAATATGAATATCTCCATGCAGTACAGTAGAGTTAAATACTACAAAGTTCAACTATGATATGTAGTATGAGAGTGATCTTATAGAAATATTGTAACAAAATAGTGCAATTGAGTTTCTTGTATACTGTCTAAAGAAAACTGACATTATGAAACAAAATCTGAAGAGTAATGAATACATAATTATTACTCATGTTACTCATGCAGAAATGATAAGTAAAATTCAGAAAACCACAGGCTAGAATATCAAGGAAGAACATTTTTTAAAACTTTTCTATAGGATGGCAACCCTACACAGACAAATCATATATATATATATATATATATATATATGTCATATATATATGTATATATATACAGTTTGTTTGTTTGTTTTGGTACCAAGAATCAAACTCAGGGCCTTGCACTTGCCAGGCACGCAGTGTGCCACTGTATTACATCGTCGGCCCTGACAAATCATATTTTTTCTTTTGATTCAAAATAAATTTTCCTGAGCTACCTATGGGGACTATTTAACCTACTATTAGTTTATGAGTAAATTGTAAATTATAAGTATGCAAGTTGATAGGATTTTTTGAAATAAAGTAAGATCTGGGATCATGGCTGATATCAATTAGAAATAAACTATGTCTAAGAAATGTAGAGGATACATTTAGAGTATTGTCATTCGCTTAAGGAGAATCAACTATCCAGAGTGAGGAACTCCCTGAGCACTTTTAAATAGTGAAGTTTTACTATAGATCGTTTTCACAGTTGGTATCAGGGAAAGTGCAGTAATTAAAAAAAGATTAAATAACAGTGAATCATACTCTACCAATGTTTATTTTGGGGCACTTAATGGGGTGTATTTTTATATTCATAGTTGTTGATTTACCTTAAATACTGTGTGAGATAAGGAAGAAAGAGGGAAAGAAAAGTAAAACCAAATACAAAGCATTCAATAGACCCTCCTGAGAAAAGTCCACTTTAGTTCATCACACTACAAACTAAATTGATCAGAAAGGGAATCAGATAAATTGAGGAAATTTCTGTTTGAAATTTCTATTTGTATGAGGGAATCAGATAAATTGCTTGGCAATTGGAATGAGTCTTCTTGAAAATAATCCAGCAGTATATGAACTATGTTATTATAATAAACGAATCATTTTCTGTAAATAATCATTTAGTTCCTCTTACTCCCTATTATCAAATGGTGACTCATGAGCATAGGTAATTCCCCAAATGATGTGATATAAAATTATATCGCACTAAGCATTATTTCACATTAAGACATAGTTTCTCTGTAACAACTCATGAGACTGAGTCTTGGGGAAGCTGACCTTTTGAAACTCTATTAGACCCAAAAATACACTTTAAGAATGCTTGTAAAAGAATGTTACATGAAGATTTCGACATAGTAGGAGAGTTTTATTTCTTACTTTAATTCCTGTTGCCGAAGCAAAACTGCTATCAGATACGCTCGTATTTTTGATATGAAAATTTCATGTTCATCTACAAAGAGTTGACTGATCGCCAGAAAGATTTTTCTCAGTTTGGAATACTCAAAGTTCTTACAACTCTCATTCCTACAGTGTTTTCTATGACTGCTGTTTGTAATAATTATGTTTCCAGACATGTGACATTCCTTGGTCCTTTTTGTAATACAGATGCTTTTCTGAAATTTAACTGCATAGGTATTGAATTGGTGCCTGTTTATTGAGTTGAACTTTAGTTCATTTACAGGAAGAACTCTTCATGCCTAACAATAACTTTTAATTCAGCAAAGCCTTGTGTTGGCCAGGCATTTCTAGACTCTCAGAAATATATTATTATGGTAGTAGGCATATTCTAGAAGCATGTGAGACATCTACAGACAAGTTTTGATCAAGCCTACGATGTACCCTTTGGAGGTCAATTACAAAACTAGCTAATCACTATTATTTATAATAAATCTAAGCCCTTTATGTACAGAACTGCATGTCCTTTCAAATAATGTTCAGCTTAGAGGACAGATTAATCTTCCAGAAGGCCAAACCAAAGCCTACCTTATTTAACGTTTCGTCCTTGTACATCTGGGTTAATGATCTATCTAAGAAGTAACATTTTACAGTTGCTGCCAATAAGTTTTTACCTAGTTTTCAGTTTTAGTTTATTTAACAAATATTAATAAATTGTTTGAAAAAAGAATTAAAGTGTGTTATATTCAAACTCTCCATGATGAGTGTAATCCTTATGCACTGCAAGCATTTACTGAAAAATGAAAATAAGAAGTTAGAGAATAGGGTTTTGTTTTTAAAAAACTATAAAACAGATAGTAATTCACCTTCAGACTCAAATATGATAGATACATAATTCTGATTGTTTAAAGTGAACTGTTTCCTTTCAATAATTTTTTAGTAAGTGCAATTGCACTCTTACTCTTCTAGGAATCAAGAGAAAGTCATCTACCTTTAGTTGTATCCTGTTATTTTCTGAATACTTCCTCAGGGCAAGAGAATGTCCTAACAGCTGGCGATGTATCTTAAATCAAAGGGAAAAAACTGTAAATTGGTTTGCTTGGTAGCATTGTGTTGCTTGGGAGAATAAATGTTAGTGTAAAATGATCCACATAAC
>RJWT010039071.1:0-12741 GCA_004365215.1 Cuniculus paca | reverse complement strand
TAGAGGCTCTATTAAAATCATAAATACCTATTTCCAAAACATGATATACTGGTTTAGATGAAGAATTGGCAAACATTTTGTACTAAGGAACAATAATAAATATATTTGGTGTTGTGGGCCAGTTGGTCTCTGCAGCCACTGTTGTCCAGCACAAGAAAAGCTATACTCGATATGTCAATAAATGAATATGACTGTGTACCGATAGCAAGTCTTTATAGATCTGTTGTTTCACCAGATTTGGTTTGAGGGCCATGGTTTAACAACCCCATGGTTTAGAAGAATGATATTCCTTTCCCCAAGACACTGACCTTGTCCATCTTGAAGAGAAATTAGGAAAACATAGCCTTTCAAATAGAAAGTCAAATGTTTCTTTTAATCAACTACAACTTTGCAGATAATGCTATGAATGGTCCTCAAAATATCTGTGATCAAAGGTTGGTGAGAGATACAACTATTATGGCAAATATAGTTTCATTTGGAAGCTACTAGAAAAGAAAACTGTTTCCCTAAGTAATTTGCTCACCGATCTTCTATTAGAAATTTCAACTTTAGCAGGCCAATTCAGTTCATAGCAAAAATGCGTTTCCTGATACTGTATTCAAATTAGAGAAGAGAATAGCTATTCCTACCATCACAGAGTAAGAAAAGAAAATTTCATTTTGATGATTTAAATGCTCCAGAGAATATGAGCAATGCTTATTGAAAGCAAAAACATATTGAAGACAGAATTCTACAGATTATTTTAAGGCAGCATTCAGCAATAATAGCTAAGTTTAATTGTTTATAACATCCTTTCCAGTGAGACAAGAGTTTATTGGTTTGTGCAATAAGGGGAAGAAGTAGACTAAATATTTAGATTTGACTGTCTCTGTCTCTGTCTCTGTCTCTGTCCATGTCTGGTGGAGGAAACCATTGTGAAGGCAATGACAGAATGTATTTAAAATATGGGAAGAATGAAATTAGCTGTTTTAGACAAAACCAAACTCCCTGTTAAGGAATCAGCTCATCTGTCACCTCTCAGTAGATGTAATTGGGGTTCTCATCAGCATTTGCAGTCCTTTGTTTTCTGAGTTGCTTCTCTGTGACTCTCTTAGCCATCACTGTGCTCTCAGGAAGAAATGATGCCCTATAGCTATGGGCCAGTCTCTGGGGTCCTGGACTTTTGTGAATATGCCATGGTTGAGCACAGAATGATGGCAAAGTTCATGTGCTTTGAGTGGCCCTTACGTCTAGTTCTGTAACCTTTTCTCTCTGTCCCTTTTGACCTTTTCATAGTTTGCTTTTTGGGTGCATTGGTATAATTCTATTCAGCTCTCCAATCCTTTCTTTAATTACTTCCCCCCAAAAAAATTTCAACCCGATTTATTTTCTGTAGGAGGATACTGTGCCTTAGGTGGAACTTGACTTGTAGGAAGAGCTTATTCAATTAACCAATTGAGTTGACACCTTTCCAAGCTATTTGCATTTTTTTTCTGTTAAGATATTTGCTTTTCATTGAGGGTTTTATACCCTTTCCTCACAAGGATTTACTAACTGATAATTTTATTAAGGATTTGTGTTAACCACCCCAGCTATATGTTGCGTTTGAGAAGGTTTTGGATCAAAATGGTATAGTTAATTGAATGCTGGGAGATCTTAGTTTTTGTCCTGTCTCATATTACTAACTTAGCTATAAAACTAGGTTCCCATTTTGGATCTCAGTTTTCTCATTCTATAAAATTATAGTTTGAAATTACCTGATTACTGATTTGAATTCCAAGATAAGCTAATTTACACTACAGTATTATTGATTGACAGTGGCTTAATTTGTTAGTTATTCAGATACAGTGGAATTTTTGAAAGACCTTAGACCCCAAAGTTTCTGCAGCATTTTCAATTTAGGCATCCTTGATAATTAAGTACCAGATTTCCTCCAGTCATATGGGGTTTGCAGTTGCAAGTGAAACAGACACAAAAGTGACAAGAAAGTTGTTTTTAAGAATTGATGCTTGCTAATTTCACTAAGGTGTTTGAGCAAGGAGGAATCTTGAATGGAGTGGAGTCATCAAGTATTTACATGCTGGATTTTTTAGTGGCGGTTGTGGTGCTTTTGAATGTAAACACCCATAAAGGCTTCAAAGGCTGGTGTCTGTTTGGTTTTGCAAGTAGGTGTTGACACTTTGGCTATTCAATTTGAACATTAATCTACATTTGCCTTTCTCTTCACAACCCCAAAGACCTATCGTCTCAACCAAAAGAATTTTTGTTACATAAATGGTTATTACACTTAGCCATAATGCCTGATGCAAGGTCAGAATGGTCTGCTCTCTCTCTTTGTGTGTGTGTCTCCTTCCAACTGTGTGAGGGTAGGAACAACTTTCTATTCTTTCACTTGTACATAGTATTAGGCTATAAAATCTTCCACATCTAATCAGACTGCTCAAATAATTGTTCATTTCTCTTAAAGAAGTATTTCTTAATGCACTTAATGGTTCAGACCATTTAATTCATATTTTCATTCACTGGATAGTGACAGCCATACTGTCACAAGAATTCTGTGAATATCAGGGCTAGGAAACATAATAAAGTCTTTAACTTCAAAGAGTCTCTGCTTTTCAAGGAGTCTTCTGTGGATGATTGGCAAAAGCAAAAAGAAAAAGAAAAACAAAAATACTCACATATGGGTGGTCATGGAAATGTGCTTCTCTAGAGAATAAAAAATGGAAAAGTCTCAAGAGAAAAGGAGTAGAGGTAGATGCTTTTGTGGACAAGGAAGCCAGAAAAGATCACTTGAAATAAGGGACATTTGATCAGGGCTCAAGGAAGTGAGTTGAAGTGGCACAGGGGAACTGGAGCAAAAGGGTTCCCGGCAAAAGTGACATGTTCGCATGCACTGTTCCTCACTGTGAAGTAGCTTCATCCCTTTGCTAATGTGGCTTTCTTGGCCTGGACTCTTGCTTCTCTTCTTTCATTTTGAGCTATCTCTTCCTTTGTCTTAAGAGTCTCCCCTGAAAGTAAGCTGTAAAAATTTATGTTCATTTTTTATGATTCTAATTTTGTGGATTTACCTAGGTATTAGTTACTTTTCCATAACGGGAACAAAATACTTGGCATCTACAACTCAAACAAAGAGAGATTTCTCATGGCTAAATTTCACAAGTTTTAATCTATGGTCAACTGGCTAGACAGGGCAGAAGGGCCTGGTGGAGAAAAGCTGCTTAAGTTATGGTGGCCAGAAATCAGAGAAGGTTGGAAAAGAGTCAGAGAAGAGGTGTCCAGGGACCAGATACAACCCCCAAGGTTATCCCTCCACGATCCACTTCCTCCAAGTAGGCCATGCCTCCTAATAGCCCATTCAGCTACCCACTTATCAATAGCATACGGCAGTGATGGCAAACATTTTAGAGTTTTCAATGATACAAAGAACCTGCTGCTGCACAGGTGTCACAGGTTCACTGCTACTGGCCTAAGGCCTTGATGAGATTAGTGCCCTCACAATCCATCCACTTTTGCAGGAGTTCATAAATTCAGGGAAGCTGACGATTAAGATGAACCAACACAGGCTACTTACCAAAAATATTTGCAATCCTAAATTAATATTTCCAGCATTCGGTGGTCATTTATGGCCATATGCATATACAGAATACAGAAAATTTCAAATCATCATATAGGCACACTCTTAGAAGTTAAAGAGATTGACACTCTGTCTTACAATTTCAACTCTCATACTACAAACAAAAGTCCTTTTCATGACCTATTTACTATGACTTTTTGACATTTCTGTGCATTTTGATTTTCGTTTATCTGCTTAACATGACTTTCAAACATTGTGCTGAATTGTTGTCTAGTGTCACTTAGCGAGATAAGCAAGAAAGTGTTGTGCCCTATGGAGAAAACAAGTGCATCAGGTAAACTTCATTCAAACACAAATTATACTGCTATTTCCTGTGATTTTAATGTTAATGATCAATTATACATATATAAAGTAAGTTGTGCTTAAACAGAAACACACATCAAAGTTATGTATTGATTGGCTGTTGTGACTAGAAGCTCACAGGAACCAAATCATATTTTTCCCTAAGAACATAGCTCACTGGTTTGTGCTACTTCTGAGCTAATGCAATGTTTCTGGTGACTTCATAGAACATTATAGTAGTGTGAGTAATGAGAATCAACTGTGTTTTCTAGGTCTTGTCTCTAAAAGGATTTATTTTGGGTTCCCTCATATTTTAGTGCCAATTGTATTTTAATTATTGCTGCACTATATTTGTTTTTGAGTTGCTCTATAATTGGTCGATGCATCTATTTGGTCTGTCATTTCAGCCAGCTCCTGATCATTGAGTATTTACTGTGTCCGCACCAAAAATGAGTTTGGAATTCTCATTGTAATGACCCTGAAAAAAGCATTTGGAGACCTATTTTGTGAAGTGAAACCACGAGGTCCAGAGAGGTCAAATGATTCACTCAAGGTCACAGTGCAAATAAAGCTGAGCTGCCTGCATTGGCTTCCTAATCTGCCCGACTCTGAAGCTTTTATATCATGCACAACTCTGGGTGCCTGATAGAAACTCAGTAAGCTAAATTGTGTGTTATACAAAGAAGACAAAAGTAGGGAGGGGAAGTCAAGGACAATTCATGCTTTGTATTGTATGGTAGCAAAGCTATTTTTTTCCCCTGGAAGAAAGAGATGAGAGTTCTGATATTCAAATGCTCACCCACCAGGCACCCTTCAGAATTCCCATCCATCAGCTGGCAAATGGACACATTTTAACGAGCTCAATCCCAACCAAGCAAGTTCTGGCAACAAAATATGCCTCCACTAATGATATTCAATTGTTCTAAGAAGACAAAATGGTCTGAAGTGTAATGAGATGCCAAACACACAAGCGCACAAAACAGGCTGCTCATATTTAAGTCCTTATGTTTCTTGAAGTGAAAACTCATTTTAAGAAGATTATGGTGCATATATTATAAAATGGGATGATATTCCACATTCATGCCCCACTGGGGCCTTGACTGTATTAAAAAAATGAAAACAAAACCAACAACAACATTTTGTTCTCACACAAGTACTTTGCTAATAGGACATGTGATGCAGTAGTCATTTGTTTGGGTTATTTTTATTGCAGGTTCTCTGGATACACTCACTCTTTTGATGCACAGTATGTTCAGGGAAATTTTCAATCAGGCTTTTAAGGGTGAGAATACCTTGGAAACAAAGGGCAGAAGGTGAGGGCCATGAAATAAAATTGTAATTAATGAGGTGGGGTAAGAGATAAAAGGAAGGGAACTCAGGTTCTGGTGGAGTCTTTCCCTCGCCTCCTGGTTAGAACAAAGCAGAGTCTACTGAGGCACTAGCCAGATTTTTATCCTTGATCAAGTTCTATTCAACATGTTTATCAGTGGCAAAAATCTACAATTTCAAGCATTTTATTATAAGCAAAAGCCTTTTGTTCTGGTGAAATCCCACTAAGAACTGTGAACAAATCATATGAAACAGAAATAATACAGTTGAAGTGTATGGAGTATTTTCCAAACAATTCAAATCTCCATTCTTCTCCTTTTGCTTTTACTCTACAGAAATCCTGAGGGGAGCTTCTGGAAATTCCTAAGACCCCAAGAAACTGTGAAAATCATTGATTCAGAAGAAGTGAGATATTTAAATGTCCAGGAAGGGTAGACAGAATGGGACGATGACAGATATGACAGGCAGAAAAAAATGAACACATTTTACTTGTTTCAAAGAAGCAGTGAATGGGAATGGGGAGGTGGCTCAGAAATTAATAAATATAAGAAACAGCCTCTATTCATAGGGCTGGGGGAAGGAAAGGGAAGGCATATTGTTATGAGGGCCCAAAGGCATTGATCAAAGGCCCCCTAGTGTTAGTGCTGGAACTATGAAGAGGGACATGGGGCTGAGACCAGGGTTGTAAATACTTCCTATGATGTCATTAGGGATTGAGGGACAACACAGAAGCACAGCTCCTTCCCTATTTCCATCTCTGACCCTACCAGCACCTCCTACCCAGAAGCCAGATGGAAAGACAGGCTCCAGCCCTGGCATTACTGAGCAAAATTAAAAAGGACAGGTGTAACTAGCGCAGAGGCCTAGGTCAATAACTGGCTGACTTATATACCTGTGTTTCAGTGTCCTTTCATCTCTTTCTACTTATACATACATTTCCTATACCATAGCCATGATGTAGCATCATTCTTCTGTTTAATAAAATCTAGTTCTCCTTGGAATGTAGGAAGATGCTCACACTTTCACTGGGGAAGATACTAGGGGAAGACACCGAGTTCTATCAGTCTGTCTCTGCTTCTGCCCCTGCGTGAAATTAGATATTTCCCCCCTCAGTTACAAGATATTATGTAATTTAAATACCAAATTTAAAATAAAATTGCCATTATATTCTCTATAAAACAATTGAGGGAAAGAAGGGGACACAATGTCACATATGTGTATAGGTGTCAGTGAGTGAGTAACAAGAAAGAAGGACAAAAATCCCTACTCTTGTTGCAGCTGCTGTCTCTGTATCTTGTATCAAGGCCATAGTTAGTACTTAGAACTCTTTTTTTCTACCTATTCTAGGTTTTCTTTGCCTTCATTTAGTATAGCATTGGAAGACTACATTTTGAGGTATTTCAAATGCTTTTTCTTGCAATGGCTTTGTCTATACTAGGTGACCTTTGTCTTTTAGGATATTTAAGGTCTCGGCAGTATACAAGAAAATTCCCTGGGTTCCAGTCATTCTCTTGCTGATTGAGCTTTTTTGGCTCAATCTGAGATGACAAGAAAAAGATACAAGTGGCACAGAGAAAAAGAGGGAAGAGAGATAAGATATGGGCACAGAGAGAGTCACCACAACCACACAGTTGCACTGACTCTCTGAAGACAAAGGCGAGGTGTGAGCTTAAATGTACTCTGAAGAGGAAGGGCACAGGGCTGCTGACGTAGGCTGCTCAGTAAGACATGGCTGAAGGAGGTAGGAGCATTTGTGGCACGCACGGGCTTTGGCAAGGGCAGCTGGGAAGAATAAACCGCAGGGGTTTCTGGGAAGAAGGAGCTAGACACCATTATGATTTAGCATTTGGTCTGTTGCCATGATGCCTTGGCAAATCTCAGACAGGGGACCTATCACTTGCCTGCCTCCCACTTATAACAATATTGTTTCCTTTTGACAGTCATAGTTGGCCAAGAATTCTCTTTTGTGCTTTTTGAGTTAATGTTAAGAGAAACCCAAAATGGTCAGGTAGTGAACTCTACTTCTAGTTCAGAGACCTTTGTTGTGACCATTACTGGCAGACTTCCTACTTAGGAAACTAAGCGCTCTAGATCAGTATAGCCCAAAGCTGCTGAATACCATGTGAGTTCTTAGATGTAGAAGTGAGAGCAGAGTGCATTACAATTATGAAAGAAGTAGTACCACAGATTGGTCACAAATTGAAAGCATATAGAGCATGCTGAAAGCAAGATTTTTTTTTTGTACCAGGAATTGAACTCAGGACCTTGTGCTTGCCAGGCAGGCATTTATGCCTCTGAGCTATATCCCTGGTCCTGAAGACAAGTTTTTAATAGGTCATTTTATCATTTTTTTTTAGCCACATGCATCTGAGATAAGGGGTATTTAGCATAACACAAGTGAATGCCATGGGAATAGTTCACTGATACATTTTTACATCCAAATAAGTTGTTTGATTGGAATTTATGTTGTTTGGTAGCATGATGGTGAGTAAGGTATTTCCTCATTCTGTAGGTGGTAGTACTTCATAGGTGATAATAATCAGAACATTTGGAACAAGGTGTTATGGTTGATACAATGTGTCAACTTGAGCAGTTTAGAAGTTTAACTGAAAGACTCAGCAGGGAGCCAGGGTTCTCATATCCTCATCCAGTGCAAAAGAAGGCAAGGAGATTTTGTGAGTGCTATACCTGCCCTGAATGGGGGAGGTGGCCTGTGTACCCTATAAGGGAGGAGAAGAGGCTTGTTTTCCTCTTTAACTCTGGCTGCTGCCTTGAAGTGTTGCCCCTGTGCCATGCCACCCTGCCTTGGAGCCAGTTGATTATGGACTGAAATCTCCAGAAACTGTAAGCTAAATAAATCTTTTCTTCCCTAATTTTGGGTGTCAGGTGTTTGTCTCAGCAATGAGAGAAAAGTAACCAAGACACAAGTAAAGAAAATTCTTACCAGGATATATGCCTTATTGTAGGTATATTACTCCTTTAAAAAATATAGATAAGCATTTCATATAATAAAATTGTCTTTAGGTGGCTGGGATTGCTCCCTTGATAACTGATGACCCATTGGGCCTGTTGGAAGGTTAGATATCCAGCAGTGATGAAAAAAATTTCTTTTATTTAGGTGGCACCTTGTGATTGACTTGCACGTGACTTTCCATTTTTACTTCTGTGGAAGTTTAAATGTGATTTCATTGCATAACTAACACTATGAGGAGAAAAAAGACTATCTAATGTCTTTAGGAATGATCAACTTGTTTACCTA
Source organism: Cuniculus paca (assembly GCA_004365215.1). Classification (NCBI taxonomy): domain Eukaryota; kingdom Metazoa; phylum Chordata; class Mammalia; order Rodentia; family Cuniculidae; genus Cuniculus; species Cuniculus paca. Next base: position 4,258 of record RJWT010039071.1, on the reverse strand, counting down.
ACACTTGAGAGTTTCCTCTGTTCTTAGTATTTTGTAATGAATAACATAGACAAAAATATATCCTCTTTTTCCATGCCCACTTGAGAGGGTCATCCCATGATTTTCTCCCTGAGCTTCTTATAATTATTCCATAGACATTTTAGTTTATAAATTCCTGACCCTAAATCCAGATAGTTACCTGTTTCTGGCAAATCAGTACAAATGTCATTATTTCTATCTATGCAAAGAAAATAATTAGGTATATCGTCTCATGTTGGGGGCAGTAGGAGTATTTCCAATTGCTGTTATCTTTTTGAGATAGTCTTGATTGGGGTTGCCTGGTAACACTTAAGACTGGTAAAAGCATATCAAGTAGAACTATTTGCAAACTAGGTGTGATTTTTTTCCTTTTTTTTGTAAACTGATCACTAGGATCACCTCATAAGATCATAGAAGTTTGTTAAAGGAGTTGTGAGAGGTAGTGCATCTGTGGAAGAGCTGAGAGATTCAAAGTCTTCTGCTCATGCAGTTTCCTTGTGCCTTAAACCTTTGTAAAATCTCTTCCAGTATATTACAATACTTTCACTTGATGATGGAGTGCCACTGCATATCCCTAAATTTATGACTCAGGAGATGAGAAAACATTCAGCTCATGATGTAATTCAGGTTGCTAGTTTTGTCCTATAATCAGATAGTAAATCTCTACATGGATCCCATATTAATTTAGAACATTTTCTTTTGGATGCAAATTGTATCTTTGGAAGGGTACATTATTTTGCTCCAATATCTTGTGGGATTGCATTATTATTTGCTTACTGGTGAATTCCAGAGGCTCCATTCAGCATTTCTGTTTGCCACAGTTATTCTGTGTTTCATTGGATTCCAAAGCCTCCATGACAGAGCAGCATCCACTATACCATGGATCAGCTTTAGTGCTCCCTCCTGGCTCAGGCTCTTAGCTGGGTAAGAAGTGGATGGGATTAGCACTTTCAAATGCTATGTATATTTTTATCTAAGATGTAAAGGAGTCAACATATATTTTGTGCTCACTTCCCAGTGGGAGCCTATTTAACGGTAAACTCTACTTTATTCCCGGGAATGTCGCCCAGCTGTGAGACCCATAAATTTTGGGTCTCCTACTTTTCATCCAAATCAGTCAGCATGATTCCATTAAAGAAATAGATCAGTGTCCTGTTATAGAATATTTCAACATATTCAAAGTTCCTACAGGATAGGTTATGATAGTATCAAAAGAGTTCACATAGCTTGAGAAAATATTAGAATAAATTTCTAAATTTTTGATACTATGTAAGGTAAATGCTTCTGACCTCATCTAATCTTCAGATATTGGGATACACAGAAAAAAATTGGACATGCCAATAGCTGAATACAAGGTACCAGAGGATTTTACTTTGTTTAAAGATAGATGCTATACCAGGAGTATCAGTGGTAATCTAAACTATAAACTGATTTACTTTGTGGCAATCCATAGTTAGTTTCCAAGATCTAGTCATCTTCAGCAAAGTGAAATGAAATGTGGTTCAAATGACTATGGAGCCAAGGAAGCCCATAATGCAAGTCCTGGAAACTCTATTTCTTCAAATAGGTTAGAACTATACCCAACTGAAATACATTGTTGTTAGTAACAACTCATGACATGAGTTGGTAAAGATAAGAACTGTACCCATTTAAGTGAGGGAAAGTCCAAAGTCATGGATTGGCATTAGTTTATGTAAAAGATATGAATTTTTTAGGTAATTTCCCACCCCATAGGAACAATCAGGGTAACCAACAGCATGGAGCTTGTAGAACTTATGTATCACGTAATACAGGTTAGATTTGGCACATATTCTTCACTTTTAGAGCAAGATTTACAAGTGTAGGTTGGAAATAGTCATGAGAATAGTGCAAAGCCTATAACTCATCTAAATTCTATGTGTCACATCATAAGAATGAAAAATTTTGGATGGGGAATGACCAGGGTTCACTTATATTAACCAATGTATTTATCATTTTCCATGCCATTTCTACTGTTTTCTTTTCTTTTTTGAATATGTTTAATAACGTTTCTTCTCTAGAACTCTCCCTAGTTCTGTGTATCTTTTAGTGCAGGTGTTCATTAACAGTCCTCTCAGTTTTTGTTTAAAGCCTTACACATTTTACTTTCACTTTTGAAGGACATTTTCATTCAGTTTGGAGTTTTACCTTAGCAGGTGTTTTCTTTTGACATTTCAAGGGTATCATTATGTTACTCTGCTTTCTGTGCATTTTGAGAAGTCAGTGTTCATCTTCCTGTTTCTCACGTTTTTCTAATGGCTTTTTAGGTTTTCATGTTTGGTCTTTGGGTTTTAGAAGTTTTGCTATGATATATGCAGGTGTATTTTCTTTGTGATTTTCTTTCTTAGAAGTTTTTGGAGAGTCTAATTTTTTGAATTCAAAAATTTTATAGTTCTTGGAAAATTCTTAGAAATTCTCTCTCTCTCTATATATATACATATCTATATATATGTATGATCAAAACATGGCAAATATTTAAATTAAAACATTTATTATAGTAAAAAGCACATTGTCATAAATCCTCCTAAAATGTGCTCTCTCTCTTCAAACACATTTCTTTCATTTTTCTTGTGACTCTCTGAAGTGGATTTGGAAGTCTTTTGGGTATCTCTTCTGTCCTGGTGGCTTCAATGTCCTGAACTGATTCACAGTGTTTACCATTCATGGCCATTTTGATCTTTGGAAAGAGATAGAAGTCTAACAAGGCCAGACCTGATGAATGAGGTAGATGGAGACTTGATGTTATCTTTTTATTTGACAGAAATTGCTGAAATTGTTTTTGAGTTTTATATTTCTGGTTGTGATTCTTTTATTTTTTTTATTTTGTTTATTAAGTTTATTGATACAACTTAGATATACAAAATGATCACATTTACCCCAGGGAATTTGTATCTATACATGACATAACTTAGTTCCTCTTTTTTCCCTATTCCTCTCCCCTCCTTTCAACTCCTCTTCTCCTCCATATTTACAAGGCTCTGTTTCCATTTTAACTCTTTTTTCTCATTTTTTTCTTTCCTGTCCTCCTACCCAAATCCCTTTTCCTTTTGAACATTTTCTTCATATTTCACAATAACCTATTATACATTTTGGTTCTTGTTTATACTTTCAGTTTCTCACACCAGAGAGACAATGCAATATTCCCATGTGCATCTGATTTATTTCATGTGATAGTATGGTCTCCAGGTCCATCCATTTAGCAATAAATGTCTCAAATTTATCCTTTATGCCTCAGTAGTATGTGTATAAAACCCGTATCTTTTTACCCATTCATCGATTAATGGGTATTTAGGTTATTTCCAAGATTTAGCTATTGCAAACTGTGCGGCTATAAGCAAGAATGAACATATGTTGCTGTGGTATGATGCTTTTAATTCTTTTGGGAAGATGCCCAGAAGGGGAATAGCTGGCTAGAATGGAACCTCTAATTCTAGTTTTTTGTGAAATCTCCAGACTGATTTCCACAGTGGTTGCACTAGTGCACACTCCCATCAACAGTGGAGAAGGATTCCTTTTTCTCCACAGCCCCATCAACTTTTGTTATTGGCTGATTTCTTGATAATAACCATTCTTTCTGGAGTGAGATGGAATCTCAGCATTGTTCTAATTTGCAGTGATCAGTGATGTTGAGCATTTTTTCATACATTTATTTTCCAATTGTACTTCCTCTGAAACTTTTCTATTCACTTCATATGCCCACTTATGGATTGGGTTTTTAAATTTGAAGGGGACTAATTGTTTTTTCAATTCTTTATATGTTCTAGATCTTAGTTCTTTTGCTGAAGAACAGCTGGCTAAGATGTTTTACAGTCTGTGGGTTGCCTTTTCACTCTGTTGGTGATTTTTTTTTGTTGTGCAAAAGCTTTTTAATAAGAGGAGATCCCGGTTGTTGATACTTTTTAGTATTTCCCATGCCATCTGGGTTTTGTTCATGAAGTTTTTGCCTACACTTATGTCTTCAAGAGATCTACCTATTCTCTCTTCCAGCAGATTTAGTGTTTCTGTTTTAATATTTAGATATTTGATCCATTTCAATTTTAGTTTAGTGCATGGTGATAGACATGGGTCTAGTTTTAGTCTTTGGCATTTGGAAAGCCAGTTTTTTCCAGCACCATTTATTAAAGAGGTTATCTTTCTTCCAGTAACTGTGTTTGGCTCCTTTGTTGAGGCTGAGTGTCTTTGTAGTTGTTTCTGCATCTTCTAATCTGTTCCATTGATCCTC
>RJWT010039070.1:0-12740 GCA_004365215.1 Cuniculus paca | reverse complement strand
CTTTTTGCTCTTTCTCTGCCAGATGTACCAGGAAGTTTTTCCTCAGGTCATCCAGTGAAAATTAGATAAAACAAAACTCAAAAAAATATATTAACCCTTCTGGAATTTTTAACTCTCTTACTTTTCCATACTGAGTCTCTACATGCTTGTAGATTACAATCAAGTTTTCTTAGTCTGTTACTAGTTCACTTAGGTTTCTGCTTATGGATTTCTGCTCAAATCAGTTGTGATTCTTTGTATTTGACTGCCTCTGTCTTCAACTTTGGAGACTGTGGTATACTTTGTGACCTCAGCTGTCCAACAAACCTAAAAATTTTTTTTTATTTTTGTTTTTAGTTTATATAATGAGAGTTTCCAAGACCCATACCTGTCAAACCAGAAGCAACATATCAAAATACTTCTTTTTTCATCTTCATATATTCTTTCAGCTTCACTTTGTTTAATGTGTATAATATAAGTTAAAATTAGAAATACTAAATCTGTCTTCCCAAATAGAGAATGAAGAATATCCTATGAAAGCATGAGATTTTTGTTTTACTTTTGTATCCTTTTTCTTAGAATAATGATCAGCACCCAATAGGTTATCCATAATTACTTATAAAATGAATAAATGAAAGAGTGAATGAGGACTACATGTTTTTTAAATTAAATTTGTGATTTGACCTTTTCTGATGTACTGATTTAGTTCAGCATTTTCCACATATTTTTCTCAGAAATATGGCAGGTTACATCAATGTAAATAACATTTTAAATATACTTTTGAAATAGCAGTTCATCAGTTTGTGATGCAGCATCGATAATAAGAGTTGGAAAACTCCCCATTTATGACTGTGCATTTAAGCATGATTATCTGTAACAGTTGATGTTGGGTAGAAATTCTGTTGGATTTTGTTTCATAAAAAATAAATCAATGCAAACCAACACTGACAAGCAGTATGAGATAGATTTATTAAAATAAATACCAAAATAAAGGTTATCATTACATGGAACTGGTGATTTTCAGGTAACTATGTAGGTCTTCTATGGCTTGCTGGTAATACATTCATCTCTAACTTTAGATGTCCTAAATGCTACATACTGATAGAGATTATGATTGTGCTTCTTGGCATAGTTGACCACCAATCTTTCACCAAATGACTTTATAGTAACATTTTCAAAGATTTATTTTTCATTATTATTTTAGTTTGTATTTTTTTGTTTCCCCTACATTTGTTGTTTTCTATTCTGTTTGAGTGATTACTTGACCTTCTATTCAGTATATGTATTAAGGTAAAATAAAAGTTGTTAAATGAAATGAATCAGAAACAAAGGCATCAATATTGAATAATTTCTCTTATATGAGAAACATAATACATAAATAAAAAGCAAAATAAAAGATAGATAATAAAAAAGAGGGAGGTAGATCTTTTGTAAAAAGGAAGGAAATCAAGAGATAATGGGAGGGATCTGAAAGCGTAAGGGAAAGGCTCATAAAAGTAATTATGATGTCTAATGTACATGCACTAATTTCCTATGATGAATGTAAACATTATGTACTGCAAATATAATACTTGTAAAAATAAAATCTAAAAAAAGAAAAATTGTAGAAATTGCAGCAATTACCATATTTTTTGCAAAATAAAGTCTTTTTTTGATTTACAAACTGTAAATATCTTTGCAAGCTGGGATTATTTAGGAGATCAATATTGATAAATTCTACCTAAAATTAAGTGTATATCATTCTCTCTCTAAAACTGAAAGCACCAAATTGTATTTTGTAGATGAAGCTATCTTAGTCTCCAACTTCTTAAAAATGTATCTAGGAATTGATGTCTCCCAATCTATGATTCCCGCTTAAGAACAAAAAAAAAGCTTTGCTAGTGATTTTTTTATCATTTATTTTTGTCAAATTTTTTTAAATTACTTTGGTTAATTGGAATTAAGATTGAAAGCGATGTCATTGCTGTATATGATTATTCAATTTTTATTAATTTTCTAATTATGTAAATGTGGCCTGATAAAACTGTTTATGAAAACATTTAATTATGTGTTTTAGTTTATTTTAAAGATCAGTAATATATAAACTGATTATATCAAATTGTTAAACTGATTCAATGGACTTTGCAAATTCCAGTCCAATGAGGCTATTTAAAATTTTTGATGGCACCATTAGAAGACTATCAAAACAACACTAGATTTTATGGTTTAACAGTCACACATACTCAGACAATTCATACAACAACTATTTCTAGTTTACTTAATGTATCTTTGATTTGGAGATAATTTCAGTTCTACTGGGTTCCTTTGGGTTTTGGTGTATTACGTTGGACTCATTAAACTCCAGTGGGCCATTGTATTTTGGAATCTGTTAGATTTTCCTGAGCCTGGCTCTCCATCAATATTAATTTACAAATAGACACAGACACAAATGTTTGCATTATCTGGGACCTACTATTTTAATGATGGAAGGCCTGAACAAGAAGGCCATATCCTAAAAAATCGCAGTTAAAACTTTTGTTAAAATATAGCAAATATGTTGTCAAGGCCACAGTTAATGGACCAGAAAAACGTAGCAAGAGGAGGGATGGAAAAATTCATAGGAAATAAATAGTTTCAATTAAGAAACAAGAACTATTCACCAGTTATAACTTGCTTATCATCACGTTTCATACATTAACATGAATAATAATAATCTTAGGACACAGAGGGTCTGAGTTTTACCTTATTATCAAGAATCAAAATAAAAACATTATATTTCTTTGTGTCATAGCCATCAAAGATAATATTGATAGAATCATCTAAATCTTATTTTCTTTAGCTTTTCACTTGTAATTTCTTGAATAATGTATTTTAGACATTTAGATTTGCTTAGATTTTCTATTTCTTCTATTTTACTTAGGAAAGACAATGTTATTTTTACAGAAACAAATTTAGAAGACCCAGCTGACATGAAACCTTGAGAAAGCAAGTTAAAGCTTGATTGAACATAAATATTAATATATATAAAACAACAAGTTCATTAATATATCCTAACATACTTTAATTATACAAACATACGTTGTTTAGTATTTCATTTGGTTACATTTAAACCCTGTACCTGAGATCGTATGGCCTTCCTATAAATTGGATCTATTTTGGTAGACTGTGTCAAATATGTTTACACAAACTGGATGATGAAGAAACATATAACTTTGTGTTCATTAACCTTTTAAATTTTTCTCTGAACAGCCAAATTCAACAAGGTCCAGATTGGGGTCAGAAGAGATTAAGTAAATCAAGCAATGGTAACATCCTGAACCTAGAATAATCAAAGTATCAGTGATGAATAAATAGAAAACAGAGATGCTCTAAATATCTTTTCAGTGCTGAGAAATTCAAACTATAATATGCCAGAATTTCAATTATATGTAATATTTTTGAATTTATATTGGAAAGTTGTCTGGATTGCTACAGAGGAAAACAAAATCAAAATTGCTAGAAGATGGAGAATATTGGATTTAATAATTGAATTAAAGGAACAGAAAGTTAAATGTATGGAGAAGTTACTGAAACTCATTATAAAATTGGAGTATAAAAATTTAAGTATAAAAATTTGAGTATAAAAATTTGAGCCAAGCCTGGACAATTTAGTCAGTTATCCACATCCTGTCAATGTGTAAAAGTTTTAAAAAGTGTGGGTCATGTAACTTCAATTTAACCTCTGAGTTAAATCCACAGTAGCGTACACACACACACACACACACACACACACACACACAAATGTGTAGTGGAGGGTTTGGTAGAAATAAACCAACTAAACTCACTCGAGTAATAATAGATTTACATTATTCCTATGTGAAAATCTTCATACCTGTATGAGTACCACAAACTTTCCAGGAATGGCATCCTGTCAAACTACTCTAAATAGCTTAAGATATGCAAATAAAGTGAGACAACTGGCTATAGATCCTAGTGCTGCTTGCGGTGAAGTTCATCCAGTCATGCACCAAAATCAGATCAATGGTTTTAGACATAGTGAGACATGGGGAGCTCCTCTCAGAGGAGTAACAAAATTTTTCTTTTGTGATAAATGTTAAAATATTTCAGTGATAATCACGTACTTTCATGAAGCCATTTCGTGAATGTTAGAAATGGAAGAAGAAATTGTGGATCATAAGAGAGAATTTATTCCATGTTTAGAAGATTCAAAAGTCCCCACTAGAGGTAACTGAGGAAGCAATCTATGATATAGATTTATATGCTACACAGCTGAAGTTGTTCTCAAGCAAAGAAAGGAAGAAGAAAGAAAAGGAAAAGAAAAGGAAAGAAAAAAGAAAAGAAAAGAAAATGTGCTAGAGTATAAAGGTAAATTTACACCTGTATGAGAAGAAAAACCACCTAACAAGGAAATCTACTTGAAGAGAACTAAATCTTGTTAAAAATGCTTTTACTCTTAAAAGGTCACCAGAAATTTCAGTACTGTAACATACAATGTTTCAGGTATAAGGCTCGACTTGAAATTTGAAATTTTAGGTGTCTATGTAACATTTCTTCTTCATATTAATGACATTACTTTCTGAAATAATCAATTTGGCTACCAAATTCTTTTAATTCAGGAGGCAAAACCGAGTGTTGAAATCAGTGAAATATTTTATTTTCTTTATGAATATGGCGGTGTACTTTTATAGAAACTTGCCAAATTTATCTTCTGTATAATATAGTAAAGCTGTCGAGTTGATCAAGAGCCCAGTTGTAGGAGAAAGCTGTCACATTTCCTTCTAACTTGTTTCAAAATTCAAAGTAAGTCTGAGCTCTTTTAAATCCTTTGCATGCATACATACTTCATGAGTGACTGGATACACATTTCCCACTCCTAAGGACAGCTGTATTTATCTCCTTTTGCCTTGAATATAGCCATGATTTCCACTAATAAGTGCCCTGAAATTCTGAAAAAGATATAAGATAAATTACATTCCTTTTTGTCACTGTGAATTAATTTTATCATGTGCATATTTTTACTCTTTGAGATTTTTTTGTGACTAGTTAATTTTGCAGACTGTTGGTATCATTGAAAGGAACTAAAGTCTATGATGGTGCACATAGCTGTTGTTTTGTTTCAGCACATATGTAACAATTACGATTTTAAAACTATGTAACATGTGAAATTACTTTGCCCAGCATTTTTTAGTGTAAAAGCTAAGACATGAACTACTTGGCATATGATAAGAAATCAATACAATTCTCAAAATGTAAAATATAATTTAGACAGGGAATGAGTTTTAACAATACTCTTTCCTTTACTATTTTCTTATCCACAAATTACAAGTGTTACATATCTAGTCACATATCACAATACACTGACAGAGAAGATGGGTAGAAAACATATATGTAAATTCCTACCCTAGAAGATCATACCATTTTTTAAACCAATATTTGTTTCTAGTCTTCCTCCTCTTGCAAAAAGTTTTCCAACCAATTTTCTAGTTGTTTTGGTCAATGGAACACACAAAAGAAAATATATAAGAAAACATAGGTCTGTTATGAAATACACACAGAACATACCAGGACATTTGTAAAGGTGATTAATGCCAATAATGTGAACTTACTCAATTTTGTCAGCAAAAGGAAAATAATTATATTTTTCTGCTTGTCTGAGAAAGCATAAGAGCCCATCTATGTATAGTATATACAGCCTGCCTTCTTTTAGATGAGTCCCAGGAACAATGGTCAGCAGAAAGCCCACCAGGTCCATTTACTCTGCATGAAAAGATACTGAATGTCGCAGACATGTCTTGAGTAACTTTTTGGACTGCATTTAATCACAGCTAGAACCGTTTTCACACAGCAAGAGATAAGAGCCTTTCTAACTAATAAAATCATAATTTCCAAAGAAATTTTCAAGAACAATTGCAGTGACAAGTGGAAATTATTCAGTAAAATACTAGAAGAACTGTAAGTGAAAACCACAGAACTAATAACATTGACACTTCATTTGAGACATAACAACAAACCTTAATACAGATGACCAAATCTGGGTTTGAAGTGGTCAACAACAAATGAATAATGTTTCAATGAACTAAAAATAAATTATTAAATGAAACCAGTAAATTATTTCAATGGTTGATTATTTAGAACACTATATTTGTGGCATAAAATTGTCATCAGTTATGTTTATTATCTTCTCCTCTTTGATTTTCCTTTTGCTTTACCTTTTACATATTTTATATTAAAATTTAACATGAAGTGAATGAATAAATACAAACCAAATTAATTTGTTATAAATATATATATTTTAGCTTCTCATTAACATTCATAAAAACCATAAATGGTAGGCATTATTTTGCTATTGAGTATTCTAAATATTGGGCAGTATATATCCAACAGAGGATTTTATTGAATCATTCATGAAACAGATGAAATTTAGTTTATTCATAAAATTATCTTGGTTTGTCTCTTCACTGGGGATCAAACTCACGACCTTGTGCTTGCCAGGCAGGAGCTTGTGGCACGGAATTAAATCCCCAACCTCTGGTTTGTTTTAAATCATTTCTAATTTACAATTCATGTGAATGATCTCCAGAACTACATTTTTTTGCTGAAAATTGCAGGATTCCATGTAAGCTTTGAGAAATATCTAAATAATTATATTTCCATACTGCTTTCAATAGATAAAATGTATTGACACTCTGTACTGTGTATCTAGATTCCCTTGACAATATCTTGCGAACTATTGCACAATATTACAACCAGCTTCTTGAAATAGATGCAATTGATCTATTGATCTATTCCTATTTTCCACAGAGCAACTTTACTTATTTCTGTGCATGTATGCTTAGAAGGATGAAAGTTTATTATTACAGTTCCCATCACAATCAACAAAGAACATATTCAATGAGCACAGGGACCCTGATATTGCCCTTTCATAACCACATACATATGAATTTCCTTATTTTATTTTAACACTTGTCAACTAGTTTAATAAAAATGAGATACCACCTTAATCATGTAGGAATGAATATTATGGAAAGATAAAAATTAACATGATGAAAACATAGAGAAAGAGGGACTCATACACTAGTAAGGGGAATGTAAATTTGTGTAGCCACTGTAGAAACCTAAATGGATATTCCTTAAAATAATAATACTAGAACTACCATATGACCTAGAAACCCTAGCACTGGCTATTCAAAGCAAAACAAATCACATGTTGAAGAGATATCAACACTACTATGTTTGCTGAAGCACTACTCATAACAGTGAAGGTATGAACTCAACATATGTGACTATCAGCAAATGAAGATATAAAGAAAAAGGATTATATATTACCAATAGAATAGCACTCACTTAAAAAATATAAGGAATCCTGTAATTTTCAGCAACATAGATGGCGCTAGCGATCATAAAATAAACTAAAATAGGCAAAGAAGAGAAAGACAAACCACAGGATTTCACTCATATGAGGAATCTGAAACACTGAGCTCATAAAGGTAGAGAGGAGGAATGTTGTTGGCAGATACCATGAAGTGGAGAGACACGAAGTATGGAGTTTTTTAAAAAGTTTTTTGTTTACTTGTTTAAAGAGAAAAAACCAAAACAATACACACAATTTCAAAACAAGACAGTAGGAGAGTAATACTGCTTAATACATTGCATGCTGTTATCTTCAAAGTACGGGCTCAAATTACAAGATAGAGGCATCAAAACATGTAAGCACAAACCTTTCTTTTCAACGAACTAGCAAAAATTAGTAGTATAACTTTTAACTATCTTTTTTTCTCCTTTCCCCTTCCTTCTTTTCTCCTTTCCTCCATTCTAGTTTCTCTATCCTTTTGAACAGTTTCTTCCCAATTCACAGTATCTAATTGTACATTTTGGATCTTATTTACCTTTTCAGCTTCTTACACTGGGGTGACGATATGATGTTTACACATGTGAATCTGATTTATTTCATTTTGGTCCTGAGTTGCATCCATTTACCTATAAAAGATTCATGTTTATCCTTCTTTATCGCTGAGTACAATTATAAAAAGATGCCACATCTTTTTTATCCACTCATTGGTTGATGGGCATTTGTGTTGTTTCCCTGATTTAGCTATTAAAAATTATGGTGCTATAAACATGGGTGAACATATATTGTTGTGGTATGATGTTTTAAATACTTCTGGGAAGATACCCAGAAGGGGAATAGTTGAGTGGAATGGGAACTCTAATTCTAGTTTTTTGAGGAATCTCCACACTGGTTTCCACAGTAGTTGTACCTGTCTACACTGCTACAACAAAGGAGAACGGTTCCTTTTTCCCCACAGCCGCACCAGCATTTGTTATTGGTTGATTTCTTGATGATAGCCATTCTTTCTGGGGTGAGATGGAATCTCCATGTTGTTTTAATTTGCATCTCTAGAATGACCAATGATGTTGAACATTTTTTCATATAATCATTTGCCATTCGTATTTCTTCATCTGAGAAGTATGTATTCATCTCAGATTTTCATTTTAGAATTGAGTCTTTGAATTAAGGGTGTCTGATTTTTTTCAATCTTTACATGTTCTAGATATAAGTCCTTTGAGGGAAAATTAAGTAAAATTTTTTCCCACTCAGTGAGTTGTCTTTTGACTCTGTTGGTGATCTCTTTTGATGTGAAAAAGCTTTTTGATAAGATGAGATCCTGTTGTTGATTCTTTGAAGTATTTTTCATGAAGTTTGGGTTTTGTTTGTAAACTCTGCCTACACCTATGTCTTCAAGATTTCTGACTATTTTCTCTTCCACTAGATTGAGTGTTTCTGACTTAATATTTAGGTGTTTGATGCATTTTGACTTTAGTTCAGTGCATGGACATAGATATGGATCTGATTTTAGTCTTTGGCACATAGAGAGCCACCTTTTCCAGCACTCTTTATTGAAGAGGCAATGTTTCTTCAGTGAACATGTTTGGCCCCTTTGTCAAAGATAAGGTGATTGAGTGTGTTTGTAATTGTGTCTGTATCTTCTAATCTGTTCCACTGATTTGCAGATCTGTTTATTTATTTATTTATTTTTTTGCAAGTACCATGCTGATTTTGTCACAGAAGCTTTGTGGTATAACTTAAATCAGGGATCATGATGCCTCCTGCCTTACCTTGTTGCCCAGAATTTCTTTTGCTCTTCTAGCACTCTTCTGGTTCCAAATGAATTTTAGGGATGTTTTCTCTAGTTCCATGAGATATGCTAATGGTATTTTGACCAGAATTGCATTAAACATGCATAAAACTTTTGGGAGCGTGAGCATTTTCACTATGTTGGTACTTCCTATCCATGAGCAATGGATATCTTTTCATTTTCTGGTATCCTCTTTGATCTCCTTTTTCAGAGTACTGTAATTTTCAATGTATAGACATTTTACTTCCTTTGTTGGGTTGATTCCTAATTATTTCCTTTATTTGGATGTCATTGTAAAGGGTGTGGTTTCCCTAATTTCTCTCTCAGTGAGTTTGTTGTTTGTGTACAGGAATGCTGTTGATTTCTGAGCAGTGACTTTGTATTCAGCTACAGTACTGAATTTGTTATTAAATCTACAAATTTTTGGTGCAGTTTATGGGGACTTCTATGTAGACTATCATGTCATCTTTGAAAAATGATAATTTAACTTCTTCTTTTCCTATCCTTATTCCTTTTATTTCTCTCTTTTGCCTAATTGCTCTAGTTAATGTTTCCAGAACTATATTGAATAGGAGTCATGACTGTGGACATTCTTTTCTTGTTCCTGATTTTAGAGTGAAAGATTTCAGTTTTTGTCCATTTAGTATGATGTTGGCTATTGGTTTGCCTTAGATGGCTTTTCCCAGAATGTGATGAAGACCAGCTATTCTGATTGTCCATATGGTTTTTATCATGAATGAGTGTTGGACTTTGTCAAAAGCTCTTTCTGCATTTCTTGAAAACGTCATATGATTTTTGTCTTTTACTCTTTCGATATGGTATATTACATATTTTGATTTGTGTATCATGAACATCCCTGCATTCCTGGGTTGAATTCACCTGTTCGTGGTGTATAATCTTGTTGGTGATTTGCTGCATTCTCTTTGCTAGTATATTATTGAGGATTTCTGCATGTATGCTTATTAGGGAGATTGGCCTGTAATTTTCTTTTTTGATTTGGTCTTTATCTGGTTTTGGAATCAGGGAATATTTGCCACCTTGAATGAGTTAGGGAGTATTGTTTCACTTTCCATTTCATTAAAGAGTTTGTGGATTATTGGCATTAAATCTACACTAAATTTTTGGTAGAATTCAGCTTTGAATCCATCAGAATCTGGGCTTTTTCTTTGTTGCTAAATTTTTAATTACTTTTTCAATATAATTAACTGATATTGAGTTATTTAGAATTTTTATATCTTCTTGTTTCAGCTTTGATAATTCATACATATGCAAGATCTGTCCATTTCTTTTGTATTTTTCATCCTTTGAGAGTAAAGATTTTCAAAGTAGGTATTACTGATCTTCTGAATTTCCTCTGGATCTATAGTGATTTCATCCTTTTCATTCCTAAATGCATGAATTTGAGTCTTTTTCCTCCTTTTCTGAAAAGGTTGACTAAGGTTTATCAATTTCATTTGTTCTTTCAAAGAAGCAACTCTTCAATTCATTAATTCTCTGTATTGTGTTCTTAGTCTCCATTGTGTTAATTTGTGCTCTGATCTTTATAGTTTCCTGCTTTGTATGGGTTGTGGGCTTGTTTTGTTCTTTTTCTAGAATCTTGAGGTACAATATTAGCTTGTTTAGTTTTGTCCATTTTGTTTTCCTTATGCAAGAATTAACCACTATAAATTTCCTCTTAGGACTGCTTTTCTTGCATCCCATAAGTTCTGGTATGTTCTATCTGCATTCTCGTTTACTTGTAGATATTTTTTAATTTCTTCTTTAATTTCATCTGTTACCTATTGGCTGCTTAGTAGGATGTTATTTAATTTCTATGCATTTATGGACTTTTTCTTTTGTCATTAATTTCCAATTTCATTGCACTAAGGTCAGATAATATACATAGGATAATTTCAGTCGTTTTGCTTTTACTTAAGCATGTTCTGTGGGCTAGTATATGGTCTATTTTAGAGAACGTCCAATGTAAAGGTGAGAAGAATGTGTATTTTAATGATGTTGGTTGTTGACCTCTACTGTATGCATTTGTTCACATACTTGGTTCAGTTTTGATATTTCTTTGCTAATTTTTTGTCTAGTTGATCTATCTCTTTGTGATAATGGGGTATTAGCATCTCCCGTTACAATTGTGTTATTGCTTGTTTGATTTTTCATGTCTATTAATAATTGTCCTATATAGTTGGGTGAAGATTTTTTTTTATACACAAAGCCACAGGTAGATTAGAGGGACCAGTTTCTGTGCTCTACTATACGCATGAGTGACTGGAGTAAACAATATTGTATTTTATGATTTAATATACCTTGCAGAGAGAAATTTTAAAGTTGTTATCACAATGAAATGATAATTATTTAAAATGGTAGGTAACCTACATATCCTGAGTTGATTATTACACACTATGCAAATGTATGCTCTATCACATACAGAGGTAAAATTAGTATCTATCAATTTAAAAGGAAATTTTGAAAAGAAAAAAACAAAGTAAAATAATGTCAGAATAAAATTTTTTGGACTTAGCCAAACAAACACAGCAACTCAAAAATTTGAAGTGATTTTTTTTTTAAGAAAAAAATGCCAGAACATCATTGAGAAGTTTGAGATCTGGAGCGTTTTATCTTACTTCAGTCTTTCTCTATAATTCCCACCTCAGTAGTAACACAATAATTTCAGATTTTTAGTACTGGAGAAGCAAAGCAGACCTCATTCTCAAGGAATTGTTATTTGATCTGTCTGGTGGATCCCTAAAAGAACACCTGAAAGACTTGTCTTATTTTGATTGAGTCATAACTCATAACTAGACCTAAGCCACTATGTGGTGGGATTTTTGAGAAATATATCCTAGCAAATATTCTGATCACTGATGTCTGAAGCCATGCAAAAGAGTTGGATAAAATAAAAATGTAACTAAAAATCTTGTAAAGAAACATTAAAGAATGAGATGTATATAAAATCTTCTTTCTGCTAACTAGTAGAAGGTTCACATAACTCAGATTCATCATGGGGTGGAGGGCTGGTAGATACTGAGTTAGGATTCTTCTCTGCCATTCAATGTGAAAGAATCTTCTAGGTCTCTTTTTGCTGACAGTGGAAGATTGGGCTAAGACAGAAGTACAGATGATGGTGAAATAGGTGCCAAATTGCCAATGCTAAGTTTGAGGCAGGACTGACCAATCCAGTTTCTGTTGTTACTAGGTACTGAGATTTTCCATTAAGTTCCTCCTGAGATAGCACTTTATGACCTCTTATCCTAGACATAACAGAGTTTTGAAATTTTTAAATGTGTTTTTCTGTTTTTGAAATCTCAGAGATATAAAAGGAGGCAGCCAATTTAGAAAAAAGTGCAGATCTTTATAATTTAAAATATATGCCAAGAATTACACATAACTGTAACACGTAAGTGTTAAAAGTAGTTGTTAAGCACAGGAAATGCTTTTTATGCCAGAAGCCATTTTCTGTAGACTAAGAACTGTGCCAAATATAATGGGTATACTAAAGAAATTTATGGAAATATATCTTCATATTCATGCACTTTGTGTTAATTTTGACTTCTTTTTCTCTTTCAAATTTATGACACACTGTGTAATTGGTTTGCTTTAAGTCTATTTCCTTTGCCAAATAATCGCTTATGGGAAATAGAATAATAATAATAT
>RJWT010039069.1:0-12733 GCA_004365215.1 Cuniculus paca | reverse complement strand
GGGGGAATATATGCCCTAGGTCCCTTTTTAGTTTCCCAGTTGTGCTAACAGTAGCCTGCAAGTTCCTTTACTCAGAGATTCTTAAAATTTTAACAACTGTCACCTAAAGGGCCTGTAAAAAAAAGTATGTTTTGTATAGCTAGCCACAGAGTTTAAGATTCAGTAGATCTAGAGAGAGGCTTGCATTTTAACAAATTCCCTAGACCTTAGGCCACACTTTAAAACTTTCCATTTTAATCTGAACTCATCCATCAAGAGTCCTCCATGTACTGGTAGAGAATTAAGACTATCTGGTTTAAATTCTAGTGCTGCAACTTACTAGCTAAAAAAGGAAAAGGGATCTTCCACAGAGAATTGGTACAACATTCAGGAAGATAATGGATGCAAAGCATTTGGCATGAAGACTGACACAATGCTGAAGAACTAGTATTGAGAAAAGAGGCCACTCACGAATACCTGGTCTGTTTGTTTGTCCTTGGAGATCAGTGTTTTCTCATTTTCATGGATTTTTGCCTATTCTACTATGATGTTGTTCAACTTCTTTAAACTATAATATTGGTTTTATTTTGGAAAAATGTCAAGGTTAAAGATTATTGCAGATATGAATGTGGAGAAGATTCATGAACATAGGTATCAGATAGTTTTGTTGTATTTGTGCAAAGAAACTATTCTAGTGTTTATCACTATACATAGTTTATTCCATTACCATACATGTGCACATGCATAAACATTTTATCATATTCTTTTGCCTCTTTAACACCTTTGTATGAATGTCATTATATGATATCTAAACTTATACTTCAACTTTCTTATTCACTATATTTTGATATTCACCATGTTATTAAATATAAATATATACTGTAAATAGCAAATATAATATAAATTATGAATATCAATTCTCAAATTTCATGAAAATGAGACAATTCCTTTATCCTGTTTGTGTATTTTGTTTTTTTAAATTATTACAAAAATATGATGAGCATGCTTTATATTATTTTCTGTCTGTAGATATGTAATCAGTGTGTGTATATAACTGCATACATAAACATATGTATGCAAAAACTCTATATATTATATATCTCATTCATGCACTTGCATGTATATAGGTACATGAATATTTCTTTAATGATCAGGGCATTCTACATAGCTGATTAAGTAAAATAATTGAATCAATTTTTACTCACACCAGCAATGTGTTAGAGTTTCCATTTCTTTACAGGCTTGCCAAACTTTGATATTTTATCATTTTATTTTTATTCTTTTTACCAATTGAGGCCATGTAAAAGGCAGTCTTATCATTACTATTGTTATATTTAATGTAACCATTATAGGAGAATGTAGCAAGAAGCTTTCCAGTCATGTATTTCACGTAATTGTTCCTGGAATTAGAATCTATAGTAATTATATTAATGGCTATTCTCTAGCCAAAAGAACAGCCATTCATCTTGATTTATGCATTTGATTTAAAGAAGCTTTCTAATAAAAACAGTGTGAGAGATAGGTGGTGTTTTTTCTGACTGCTCCCACTGTGTAAGCCTTATACATGTCATAGACTATCTTCATAGAATTCACAATAAATAGATAATTTCTATTACATATAGCTAACAAACTTAAAGGCGAAAAGACTTTACAAATGATGTCCACTGATTAAACTAAGCTAGTGAGTCAGCTAAGAATTTATTCTTTTGCTTGAGTACCAACTTTGAACTAGAAACTGCCATTCCCTTTGCCTGATAAGAACGTGGTGCAAACATCCACTTGCCTCCTTCATCCACTTGCTTTAGGTTTATGCTTCAGTTTCTCTTTTCATGACCCTAAACTTGTCAACATTCTTTGCATATGCATATGTGTATACAAATCGGTGCACTCGACAATGTTCTCTTTGCTCTTGTATAAAATATTATCACTGTATATTTGTAAATATCACCAGAAAAATGTTACCTTGCTTGTTTTCATTATATTGCTCACAATGTGAAAATTATTTTTATATAATAATTCTCTAAAATACATTTTCCCCCCAAGGTTAAATAATATGAATAGAAGGAATAAAGGGCAGCTGTACATAAGCGAAATTTTTTAAACTAGAATTTTTGGTAAAGCAAAAATTAGAACAAAATGAATACAGTGATGTAAAAATAGAACTACAAAGTCTAAAATGTGTGAAAACAAAGTGTTTGCATGTAAGGACCACCATATGAAGAGTTTTGAAGTATTCACAAAGCATGTGTGTTTAGAAAGCAATTACAGTAAGAAGGTATGATGATTTCTGCAATGACTGCTACGTGAAGTCTTGGGCAAATAAGTTTACTTCCAGAATATGCCCACATTAGTTAAATTTTAGAGAAAAAGGAAACCTCAAAAATAGTATTATTTCTAAACTGCTCCAGGATGTTACTGACTATAGGACTCAGGAAAATATTTATTTATTATTTTTTCTTTTTCTTCATAGGTACAAAAATATGCTTTTTTTCTTTCATTACAGGATTTAGAATATTTCTACACATATTTTGGCTTAACAATGATTAATTCTATCATAATTTTCAATGACTTTCTCTCTTGCTGTCATTTGCCACAGTAGTCTGAAGGAGTCTTAGGCTGTGTGTTACTTCCCTTGATCTAATTCCACTTGTGAGTACAAGTTCAAAGCAGTGAAGAAAAGTGGTCAAAAAACAAATGGCATTGTTGTATTTCTTGCCATTGATCTACCAATTAAAGAGGTCAATCTCTCTTTTCTGCTGAACTAACACCACAGATATTCTGCAGCTACTTTCCATCAACTTAATGCACTTGGGTACTCAGCTACATAATGATAAGCCCCCATTACTACCACTTTGATTTATTTTTGTATTGCTGAAAACTTTTGCCTTCATTTCACAGCTCAGTGCTGTTCTTTGGATTTACTACTTTGAAATTTTTCTTTCTAGGTAATTGTTTCACTTTCCACCCACAGTATCTTCATAAAATTGCTAATACCTTGAAAATCTATCATTTTTCCCCTAAATGCACTTTTTAAACTTTTTTTCTTCTGTCATTTTCTCATGATGTACTTAGCTCTTACATTGCTTTTTTTTCTTTACTCGTTACATCCAATGTTGTAGCAAGTATTTTGGAGATCTTAGGATATGTATTATATATTGGGTTAATATTCATTTTTCCATCTGTACTTCACAGTTCTGGTAAATAAAGGGGGAAATCTGAAAATTTAAAAACAATGCTTAGTGTAACATGCAATACATTCTTAGAAAGCTAATTTACTTAAATCATTTGCTCGGGACAGTAAAACTGAGCCAGTGGTCAGCGATTCAGGGTTATTGTCCTGTCTTCAGATTCTGCTAGATTATTCTGTTATTTGCTTTAAGGGACATGTCTATTAACATGTGTGAATCTCGTCTGTCAAATAATTATGCTCCAATTTCTCCTTAAAGAACATGTGTCACATAAATCAGTTATGTTTTTAAAGTTCATTACTATGCTCAGTAATAATGTGTCAGATTCAAAAATGGAACTCACACATTCCCTCTGTTCTGCAACGAAAAAAGCTTCTTTGTTTTACTAAGTGATCTAAACTTCCGTGAGAGCCTCCGTCTTGTGGGAAAGTAGTTATAAAGTGGAGGTGGTTGCAGTGAGGAGCAAAGGGGAAATAAATTCTAAACAAGGCAGTTAATGGCATTTCTCTTTCTTAAGCTTTAAATGGTCTCTTGGGCATGACTCATTCTCTTTCTGAGAATGTCTGTGTTTTATAAGTCTTCTCTTTTCCCTGTATTGCTCCAAGATGGTGTCCAGATCCGAAGGTTGGGTTAAAGAGAAAAATGTAATGGCTTCGTGGCAGACAAATTAATGGGTTCCAAAATGTGCCCATATCTTAGTCTTCATATAGAGTTTGTTGAGCATGTTGAGTAAAAATCTAAGAAAGAACTAAAATTGCAGATGTATTCAACCATACTAATCTGCTACCACCTTAGAAATGGAGAGGTTATCCAAAATTGCTGGGGTTGCCCAATGTAGCCATAAACATCCTTGTAAATTAAACAGAAAAGCAAGGGTGTCAGAGTGATGGACAGTGAGAAAGTTTCTACTCAGTGTTTTTGACTTTGAAGATGGAAGCAAACAAAAAGTGAAAAAGTCTCTACAAAGATGAATAAGAAAATGGATTATCTTCTAAAGGCTTCAGAGGAATGTGGTGATTCTCATAACTTGATTGTAGCTCACTGTTGTCCATTAGGGCATCTGACCTCCAGAACTGTAAGATCATAAATTTATCTTGTCCCATGCCATTGCTTTTATACTAATTTGCTACAATGAGGATAGGAGATTAAAGAAAGGCCCATGTCATATTTGAACTTTGCTGCTTCCTGCAGAGAGACGATGTAGTCTAACTGATGACAAATGAGTACATCTGGTTTGTCTGGTTAATCCAGACCCCAGGATAGTTCTGAGCATTGGGAAATATGGTCACCACTATTTGTATGCAGCACAAATCACTTTTATGTCTTGACCTACTTGGTCATTTCCGAATGTTTATTTTGCCTTGAATGTATCTATGCTACCTGAAGATCTTGGGGAGCTGACAGTTACGTTTCATACTCATCTGTGTAAACATCTTTTCTGGTTGTGCAAATCATCATGTCCTAGGTTTAAGCTGTAGCATTTTACATAGTTGTTTTCTAGCAGGGTTTCAAGAAGAAGGCTAAGCCGACTGTCTTTTTGCTCTAACTTTCCCATCAATCTAATGTGCTTAAGAAGGTCAGGGCACAAAGTTCTGTCTGCCCCCCATGCTGTTTAATTTGTTATTCTCATAATGTTCTAAACATAAAGAAATATGCTGTCATCACCAATCCTTCTTTTCATCCTATCTTAGATTCCTTCCAATTCCTAACTTGTGGATAGTAAAATCTGTGACACGATAAGAAAGGTTGAATGCTGATATGTTAAATATAGTCACGATGATTTGTAATATCCTTTCTCAATTCAGCCTGATATTCAAAATTATGAGCTGAAGAACTTTTACTCCAGAGACAAGAATGAGAATTTGACTTCCCAGTTTCTGTTTACCATTTATGTTTCACCATTCTGATCCTTAAGAAACCTGTCAATGATTCCATAACACTATTCACAAGGATAGCCAAATGCAAGAAAATCAAAAGAAAAAAGCTGCTGGCTATTTTTCCCGTTATACAAAAATTGCACATATTTTTAGTATTTACACTGAGTATTCCAAAAGAAAGTAGCAATTATGTAAGTTTGAAAGACAGTACGAAGGACCATCGTCAATACATATGTAACTGACAGGATCTTCCTGTGTCTCACATGCTGAGGTTCCTGTATCATCCCGAGTAGCTGAAGAAGACCGTGGATCTACCTTTCCATTTCTGGCCTATTTTACCTCTTTCATTCAGGTAAATGACATGTTTCAATTTAAAATTAGGAGACTCAAGAAAGCTTACCAAAATTGGACTCTAAATATGATTTTATATGTATTATACCAAAGCAGTGATAGACACATTCCTTAAGGTCATTGGTTAAACTAGATTTGTGGAATGATGGTGCTAGTGCAGATGATAAGGAATCAAGGCATTCTACTCAAGTACGACTTAGCAACATGCTCCAAAGGATTGTTCTTGATTCTTTAGACATCCCTGTCATGTTGTTAAAAGCTATTTATAATCTATTTCTGAACAAATGGAAGCTTGCTGCTTTTTATCACTTTTATTTTTCCTATAATAGAGCTCTTGATAATTGAAGGTCATCTCATCTCTGCTTCTACTCTTTATGTTCTTCCTCTGTAGAAGTTTATTTTTTCTTGAAAAGTACGAGTCAAATACACTAAATTTTTCAGAAATATTATGTAACAACAATTATAATAATTCAATATCAGTAGTATTAAATGATTTTTTTTAAGTAACAGGTATTACTTAGGCTGTTTAGGTAACTGAAGAAAAACAAAACAGAATTAATAATGAGTCTCAGGGTGTACCCTACTTACTTTTCTGCATAGACTCTGTAATTAATATAAGACAAACCTATGGCCTATGTTGTTGATTCTTCATTGCAATTTCTATCTGTTTATCTTCTCCTTAAACTCATGCTAAACTGGAAGTGAGATATTTGTACTTATTTTACACTGTTTCAATATATCCCAATTAGCACGAATTTTTCTTCTTGCTTTACTTCTCAGATGTGCTCCTTTATTTTGCTTTTAATATCTTAATTAATGGTTACTATACCACTGGTCATTCAAAGTAGAGGCTTCATTCATCTGAGCGGGGTCTGTAGATCCATACTATAGCCCTAGATATTTGAGAAAACTCAGCCAATATCTTTAAAACTGACTCACAGTTATCTTGTTGGATGAATGCAGACACACAAGTAAACTCAGCCTCGACCAGGCATCAATTAAACTCCTTGCAGACTTGAGAGTTAAGTAAGTTCATGTTGAACACTATTAAGATTTGGTTGTTTGTACCACACTAGGCTACTAGTATAACTACTTTGTGCTCCTTTTAACTCTCCATATTTAATAGATTATCATGTCTTCCCCCATTAAACATATGCTGGTTATTTGTTTTATTCTTTTTGCAATGAACTTTATTCAGAGTATCATAAATATATATGCAACTCCTCCTAAGCTATTTCTAGATAAAAATTATAACGCATTTTCTTCTGGTACTTTTGACACTGTCGAGCGATCTACACTAATCAAAGAAGCGGTATAATACAATGATTTTATTTAAATTCTAATTTAAGTCCCAGCTCTGCTAATTAGGAGATCTATGATTTGAGATAAGTCATATAGTTGTTCCTACTTCAATTATTTTCATGTGTAAAATTGATATTTGCTATTCTCATAGAACCTTTATAAGCATTTTATGAATTACAGTAATCCTGATGCATAATAAGCACTGTATACATGCAACAGTTTTACTAAACTTGCATTGATTGTGTTGTTGAGACAAAACATCTTACAAAGAATATGTTTTGAATGAAATGTTCTCCCAAAGGGTTACATAGTGAAATCAGTTTGCAAACCACTTCTAAAATATAGTACTTTGTTTTTGTTTTTTAACAGTACAGGGGATTGAACCCAAGTCCTTAACTCTGATCTATATTATCTGCTCACTTTTCACTTTTTAAAATTTTTTTGAGACACTGCATCACTATATCACTGGGTTTCCCAGGCTTGGCTCAAACTCACAGTCCTCCTGTCTCAGTTTCCCACAGTTCTGCAATTATAGCCAGGTACCATGAAAATAGCACTTCTTGAGATAAGGGATGTTACAGTGATAAATTAATCACTTCTGATTGGTGTAGAAAAGGCACCAAACTATATTCAACTACTGCCAGAGGAAATAATTTATCTTATTGGGATAAGTAAGTAAGCATAACTGAAATATATTGATAAATGGAGCCCATACTAAGAAAACAGGAAGGAGTATATCTTATCTTTCTTCTCTAGTCTTCCATTCTCTCTCTGTTACATTGTATTAGTCAGCTTTCACATACTGGGACAGGATTCCTGACACCAACAATTTAAAGGAGGAGAGGTTTAATTTAGTTCATGATTTCAGGGAATTCAGTATTTGTTAGCTGGTGCTGAGGCAGAAATGTCATGATGTAAGTGTGTGGTAGAGAAAATCTGATTATTTCTTGGTAGTGAGGAAGCAGATCAACAAAGAAACACCAAAGAGGAAAGATGAGGTACAAGATATAGTAGGAACCCTAAATCATGCTCCCATGACCTACTGAGAAACACCCAGAAGTGTGTTACATCCATCCTGTAAGAGGCTCTCAAAATAATCAAGTTGATGGATCTAGGCTTAACTATCGCTTTCCATTCATTTCAACTTGACATAAAAATACATCTCCATACTTCATCCTCAAATAAACACAAGGCTGTAATTTTGCCTGATGCATTACAATGACCTTATATACAACTGAAAAGACAGAAATTCGTTCCCCCAGGGTCTCAGTGATTCCAATATTTTTCTAAAGTCCAAATCAAAGTCTCTTTAGAGACTGAAGGCAAACTCATCCAAGCACTCAGAAGCTGTTTCTGCCATGGTCCGAAGAGACCTGGCATTAATCCCTGTAGCTGATACATTAAATCATGCAGCTCTCTATTCATTATCTAGGAACATGGTGGTAAGATGTGAGCTCCAGATGGCCCCATTCTTACTGTCTTGGTTACTTTTTCTTTGTTGCTGAGACAAACACCTGACACCAAAATGCAGCAAGGAAAGGTTTATTTAGCTCACAGTTTCTGGAGATTTCAGTCCATAATCAGCTGGCTGCAAGGCAGGGTGGCATGGCACTGGGGCAGCACTTCAAGGCAGCAGCTAGAGCAAAAGAGAGCAAAAACGCAAGCCTCTACCCTCAAATTGTACACAGGCCATCCCCCTCCAACCTTCAGGGTGGGTGTAACACTCACAAAATGTCCTTGCCCTCTTTTGCACAGGATGAGGATATTTACAAGTAAGAACCCTGGCTCCCTGCTGAGTCTCTCAGTTAAACTTCTAACCTTCTCAAGTTGACACAATGTATTAACCATAAGACCTACAGCCTTCCTAGTTCATGGTCCCCATCTTAGACTGGCTCTACTCACAGAATGTGGCTTTCCTCAGTAGCCTTTCCATTTTCTTGTATCTCTGATTTAGTGGGGTCTCCATTATGCCTTCAGCTTCACTCCCATGCCTTCAATCACTGCCTTGTCCAGAATTCTTTGTCTGACTTTCTAGGCCTTTCTCTGAAATCTGGGTCAAACCTTCTTTGACCTCACAATTCTTACATTCTATATACCAGCATTGTATGGATGATGACAAGGTCTATTGTTATTGAGAACATAAACTAGACCCCTTTGGACTATGGCAAAAACAGCCTTCTGGTGCTTGGATGGATGAGCACAGTGAAATCAGTACTGGGGTACCAATTTCTGAGGATGATCTTTTCAAATATGAGTCATATGTACTCTCATCTCCATTAAAGGTATACACATTTGTACTTTGAAGTCTGAGGTGTGTGGGTCTTGCTGTTTTGTGAGATGCCTCAAGACTTCTTTCTTCTTTTTCTTTCTTCCTCCTCCTCTTCCTTTTCCTTCTTCCCCTCCTTCTTCTTTTCCTTTGAAGCTATGTCATTCAGGCTACCCTTGAACTTTCTATGTAGTCCAACCTGGCCTTGAATTATTGGAGATCCTCCTGACTCGGTCTCCCAATTACTGGAATTACAGGCATCCTGTCTGGGTCAAGAGTTCTTTCTTCTTATCCCTGTACAGAAAGTACATGGTTTCTTTTTCAATGAGACTAATTTCTTCAGCAGTCATACTTCCTTTAGCTCCAACTTTCTTTTGGTGCCAAAATTTAAGTTTTTCAAATTGTTCTGCTCTGTGTTTTCTTACCCAATTCTTGCCATAAATCTAATTAAACCAACTAGCAGTATCCAGGTGACACCCTGAATGTTGGGCTTCCTTGAAATATTCTTTGCCAGATCAATTATGCCACCATCCTTAATCTCAGCTTCCCACAGTCTCGGGACTTGGGCAAAATGTACATTTTTCTTGATTGGTATGTAGCATGTGTGGCAGGTAGTTAAGTTTCCTACAGAGTCCTCATTCCCAATGGAAATGTCTTAAACCTGACCCTTACTGTATGTATTCCTATCAGTATTCTGGTCTCAGTTGCAACTAGAATGACTCATTGACCTCTGCTTATAGCATTCTTAGGCCTATCCCACGTCTCTAAACATTTCCAGATTCCTTCTGTAAAACAAAGGTTTCTGAGCCACACGGTCATGTATAGTCACTATACTAGCCCCATTTCTCTGGTAGCAATTGTTTGTATTAGTCAGTTTCCCTTTGGCTGAGATACAGTACTCAACACTCATGACTTAATGAAGCAGGGGTTTAATTTAGCCTATGATCTCAGGTGATTCTGTACATGTTTGACAGCCTCCAAGGCAGAAACATCATGGTCAAAGTGCTTGGCAGAGCAAAACTTTTTAGTATGTGCTGGTCAAACAGATCAGGAGAACATTTCCAGAAAAGAAGTGTGAGGCAAAAAATATAATACCCAGAGTCAGGCTTCCACAACCCACCAAGAAATACCCAGAATTATTATGTTTCTCCAATCTCCTGAGTGGCTTATAAACTAATGTTGTTGACTCAATCAAGTTTAGTGCCTTAAGGTAGGGACCTGCTTCTTGAAAGAAAAGCATTTGGAGATTCTAGATTTTTGCATTATAGAGCAAAAAGCAGATGGTTGGTTTATAGTGGGGGCAAAATAGGTTGTTAATTTGCATGCAATAAAACAATAGACCTCAAATATGGTAATCTTTAATTGTAAGTATGAAATCAACAAAAAGAGATGGAAAATGTAAGTAAAAATTCTGAAAAGGCCAAAAGACAAATATTAAGAAATTGATGTGTCACAAAAAATTTGAAATAATTAGCATGCTTTATGGTATCTTTTAGTCACTGATGAATATTGAGTATATTTAGCATCAATATCTGAAATAGCAAATTCCTACTAAAGCAATTAGAACTGCTTTCAGTGAATCAATAATCAAGTTTCAGAAATCTGATTATGCAACAAAATGAGTTTCAGGAGACTGATTTTTGTCAATTGACCTACTTTGCTTGAATAAATGTTTACTGTCATCATCCACCATTCTTAGTTACAGAAGTCAGACCAAATGTGCAGACACTAACTTCATACTTATAACGTCAAGCTCTCCAATATTTAATGTGTTTTCCTCTATCAGTACCTTTGTCATACTTTTGGCTTTACAGATGACTATCTTGTCTTTTTAGTAAATAATAATTTATCCATATATTTTAAGCTCATGTAATTATTCCTCTGAATATTTCTTTGACAGAGTTGAGAAGAGTTACTTATTTCTACTTCTAAACTCCTCTTTTGTGTATACTTTTATGCTTGTCTTCACATAATAGTATTAAAACTTTCTGGTTTTGTATTTTTTTTTCATAATTATTCAATTCTTACAAACAATGAATGTTTTTCATTTTATCTCTGGATACGCAATAATAACTTGAACACAGTAGAA
Source organism: Cuniculus paca (assembly GCA_004365215.1). NCBI lineage: Eukaryota > Metazoa > Chordata > Mammalia > Rodentia > Cuniculidae > Cuniculus > Cuniculus paca. The sequence continues at coordinate 1,681 of RJWT010039069.1, read as the reverse complement.
ACCCAATAAATATTTGTTGAAAAAAATGTTCATTTAACCTGAATCTGTCTTCGAAAGTGGAGCAAATTGTCATACTGATGTGTATAAAGATACACAAACTGTGGCCCCTAAATGAGCCAAATCCAGATGCTTCTTGTTTATGTAAATCAATTTTTATTGAAAAACAGTGGCATCTCATTCACTTATGTATTGTTCATGGTACCATTCAAGCGAATACTGTCAGAGTTTTAGTTGTTACAGACATCATATGGCACGGAAAAATAAAAATATTTATTATCTGGCTTATTACTGAAAATTTTATCTTCCTAGAGCCATTAGTATAAAAGTATTCTTAACATAAACCCTTTCTTAAAACCCAGAAAATGGGTCTTATTGGAAAACAGTAATTCTGAGAAATTAGGATTGACTCTTTATCAGTTAAACTTCAATAGGAGGATAGGTGAGTCTCAGTTCTTCATAGGTGTTCTCAATGAACTTAGAGTACCATCATTTCCTTTTCATTTCCACCTAATTTTCCATACATGAAGAGCTTTCATCTCATCATTTCATGTATTATTTTTATGATCCAGTTTTCAAGTTCACAGAAAAGGAGTCTATTTCTTTGATTATTCGGATTAGAACTAATTTGATACTACATTGGTCTACTTTTCTCCCATGGGTCAAAATTTCTATATAATTTCAAATATCTAGGATATACGCTGACATAGTTACATCCTCATTATTCTACCTCATAAATGAAGATCGAGCTCATCTTCTTGAAAGCTAGAGCATGTGAGAAGCACTGTAAAATTGGTTGCTCCAGAATCAGCTACTGACTTGATATGCTAACAAAATAATGTAAGCAATAGGTACCCACTTGATTCAAAGTGATTTTGCAAAAATTATTGTATAATAACAGCGGGTGTCACTGCAGTTTGAAGTCATGGAAGTAGTCTGAGAATGAATCCTACAGAAAAGTCACAACTTGTCTCTCCCCATGTAACTGTATCAAGCTTCATGTGATGAAGTCTTAGTCAAGTTTCAATGAAGCAGAGCCAATGGGTGGGGGAGGAGAGAGAAGAGGAGGAGGAGGAGAAAGAGGAGAAGTAGGAAGAAGAAGAGGAAGAAGAAGAAAAGAAGTAGAAGGAGAAGGAGAAGTGGAAGAAGAAGGAGAAGAACAAGGACAAGGAGAAGAAGGAGAAGGAGAGGAAAAAAAGAGTTATCATGGAAAATGATTCACACAATTAAGGAAGCCAAGAAAGGTGTCCCATTCCATGAGGTCTGTAATTTGGAGAACCTGAAAAGCTGGTGATACAGTTTGGTGTAATTTTCTAAGAATCAGAAGAGACCGTGATGTAAGATATGGAGTCTAAAGGTTCTAAAATTGTCTAATGTACGAGGGAAAAATTGTTGCGCCAGATAGATGAGAGTGGGAGGCATTAATTAGGAGGAGAATGACAGAAAGGAAATGAATTTTTCTTTTTTCTGCCTGTTTCATTTAGGTATAAAATGGGTTGGATGATGCCAACCTGCGTCACTGAGGACACATCTTCATTCAGTGTACTGATTCAAGTGTTACTGTCTTTCAATAATTCTATCACATCCTCAGAAGTAGTGTTTTACCAGCTATCTGGATGACCCTTAGTCTAGCCAAATTGACACATAAGATTTGCAGCCATATGCTATGCATGGATCCAAGCAT
>RJWT010039068.1:0-12743 GCA_004365215.1 Cuniculus paca | reverse complement strand
ATTGGAATTAGGTGACCCATGACTTCAAAGAGGATACTTCCTCAGTTGGAGTGAAAAACCTGTACAAGTGTCCCTTGAAAGAGAATTCCACACCTTGCAGTGGGAACTTGTGCAGTAGGACATTTCAAAAGTGAGACCATGGTCCGCATTCGAAATCACTGCAGAATGGAATAGATATGCTACTTCCAATTTCTGGAGTAAAAAGAGGGCAGAATTGTAAATGAAAATGTGATGCCAGTAGATGCCCATGAAACTCGTGAAAATCTTAGTGTAAAGGTTTTTCAAGGTGCTGAAGTAAAAACTGTTCAGCAATTACCGTGATAATGTTACTCCATGGAGTGCAGTCCAAACAGGTTTAGAACACAGGAGAAAAGATTTTACCGTCCCATACAGTTGAAAAACTTGACTAATGTAATTCAAAATGTGATTGTAGGCTTTGAATCCCATCAAGTATAAAACGTCATGGCAAAAGGTATCAGACATATGGAGCACATTCTGAAGTTGGTCTTCATTATGGAATGTATTCCAGAGCCTGCAGTTAAAATAAATGAAGAATATATTAGAAAAGTTACTTCCATGTGAGGCATTCATATCAGCTGACAATTGTCCTTGGAAATGTCTTGTCAAAATGTCCGTAGGCAGTAGAAACATTAGTAAAAAGTGACTGAAATGGGGTTTCAGTCTGTAAGTTGGAACCTGTTGACCATCATTGAACGCTTGTTTCCAGGTGCTAGAGCTTGAAGAGAAGACAGAGGTCCTTGAACTAAAAAAGGGTACAGGACTAACAGACGAAAGTTATGAAGGACACGACTGAAACGCTGATTCCATGGTCCACAGTTAAAACAGGTTATGAACCTTAGTGAATAGGTGATTCCCAGTACTAGATTTCAAATTCATGGCAAGACTGTTCAAAAGGTCGTTCCAGTGCCTGCAGTGAAAATGCTGAGGAAAGCTGTTAAATGTTGACAGAAGGTGCTGGAGTCAAAAGGGATTTCGAATGTACTTGAAAATGTGCTTCCACTGTTTGAATTTGACATGTGTGTAGAGTGTCTTAGCCAATGTGTTTCCAAAGTCTTGAGTGATAACACGTGACGAATATTACGGGAACACTATTGTAAGCTGCTGGATCCAAATCAAGAGAAAATGTGCATGAAAATTTCACTCCAGGACCTACAGTTGCAACAGGTGTGGTATATTCTTGAAATGGTGATTTCAGGTGTAAACTCAAAGTGGGAGACAAAAGTCTTGGGAAACAAATTAGCAAGCGCTGAAGTGAAAACAGGTGACCAAAGACTGGGGAAATGTCATACCTGGATTTTCAGTTCAATATCCTGAAGAAAGATATCATAAAAGTGAAATCAGTGAGTGCAGCTGAAACAGGTGATGAACAACGCTGAAAATGTTATTAGATGCATGGACTATAAACACATATTGAAAGAGTGTAAAAGATTCTTGGAGGGCCTTAAGATGAAAGTGTTGAAAAATCAGGAAAACCGTGACACCAGCGGTGGAACTGAACATATTTGACAGCCATCATTAAAAATTGATTCTACCAGCTAGAATGAAAAGAGGAAAACATGTCACTGAAATATTATTGAAGTCATTATCCTTAATACTGCTGGAAAAAAAGTGATTTCAAGAGGTTCCATTGGAACAGGTGAGGCTCATCATTGAAAAGGTGAATCCAGCAGTTGAGTTAAAACAGGTGATGATCATTAGTAAAAATGATATTCAGCTGGCTGCATTTCACACACAGGACTTACAAAACCGCAAAGTGTATTCCAGAGTGTGCTTCAGCAATACCTGACCAACTGAACTGAAGTGGTTAATTCAGGAGCTAGATAGGAATTATGTGACCCAATCCTTCAAAGAGGATACTTCCTGAGTTGTAGTGAAAAGCCTGTACAAGTATCCCTTGAAAGAGAATTCCACCCTTTGCAGTGGGAACTTGTGCAGTAGGACATTTCAAAAGTGAGACCACGGTCTGCATTGGAAATCGCTGCGGAATGGAATAGAAATGCTACTTCCAATTTCTGGAGTGAAAAGAGGGGAGAAATGTAAATGAAAATGTGATGCCAGGAGATGCCCATCAAAATCGTGAAAATGTTAGTGTAAAGGTTTTTCAAGGTGCTGTATTAAAAACAGATCAGGAATTACCTTGAAGATGTTATTCCATGCAGTGCAGTCAAACAGGTTTAGAACACAGGTGAAAAGATTTTACCATCCCATTCAGTTGAAAAACTTGACCAATGTAATTCAAAATGTGATTGTAGGCTTTAAATTCCAAGAAGTACAAAACGTCAAGGCAAATGGAATCACACATATGGAGCACATTCTGAAGTTGATCATCATTACTGACGGTATTCCAGAGCCTGAAGTGAAAATAAATGAAGGATATATTTGAAAAGTTACTTCCATGTGAGGCATTCATAACAGCTGACAAATGTGCTGGAAAATGCCTTTTAAACATGTCAGTAGGGAGTAGAAACAGTAGTGAAATGTGATGGAAACGGGATTTCTGTCCCTAAGGTGGAAAAAGGTGAGGAACGTCATTGAACATTTGTTTCCTGGTGCTAGAGCTTGAAGAGAAGACAGAGGTCCTTGAAATAAAAATGATTACAGAACGAACAGATGCATGTCATGAGTGACATGATTGAAACGCTGATTCCATGGACAACAGTTAAAACAGTGATGAACCTCATTGAAAAGGTGATTCCCAGTACGGGATTTTAAATTCGTTGCAAGACTGTTGAAAAGGTGGTTCTAGAGCTTGCAGTGAAAAAGCTGAGGAAAGCTATTAAATGTTGACAGCAGGTGCTGGAGTCAAAAGGGATTTCAAATGTCCTTGAAAATGTGTTTCCACTGTTTGAATTGTACATGTGTGTAGAATGTCATAGCCAAAGTGTTTCCAGAGTCTTGAGTGATAACACGTGATGAATATTACTGGAACAGTATTTTAAGCTGCTGGAACCAAATCAAGTAAAAATGTGCATGAAAATTTCACTCAGAACCTACAGTCGCAACAGGTGGGCTATATTCTTGAAATGGTGATTTCAGGGGTCAACTTAATGTGGGAGACAAAAGTCATGGGAAACCGATTAGCAAGTGCTGAAGTGAAAACATGTGACCAATGACGGGAGAAATGTCATTCCTGGATTTTAAGTTCTATATCCTTAAGAAATCTTTTGTAAATGTGAAATCAGTGAGTGCAGCTGAAACAGGTGATGAACAACGCTGAAAGTGTGATTCCATACATGGACTTTAAACACATATTGAAATTGTGTAAAAGTTTATTCCAGGGCCTTAAGATGAAAGTGTTGAAAAATCAGGAAACCGGTGACAGCAACGGCCGCACTGAAAATATTTGACAGCCATCATTCAAAAATTGATTCTACCAGCTAGAGTGAAAAGAGGAAAAAATGTGACTGTAAGGCTATTGAAGGCACTATCCTTAATACTGCTGGAAAAAAAGTGATTTCAGGAGGTTCCATTGGAACAGGTGAGGCTCATCATTGAAAAGGTGAATCCTGGAGTTGAGTTACCACAGGGGATGATCATTAGTAAAAGTGATATTCAGCTGGCTGTATTTCACACACAGGACTTACAAAAGTGTGAAGTGTATTCCAGAGTTTGCTTCAGGAATACCTGACCAACTGAACTGAACTGGTGATCTCAGGAGCTAGATAGAATCAGGTGACCCAATGCTTCAAAGAGGATACTTCCTGAGTTGGAGTGAAAAGACTGTACAAGTGTCCCTTGAAAGAGAATTCCACCCCTTTCAGTGGGAAATTGTGCAGTAGGACATTTCAAAAGTGGGCCCACGGTCTGCATTGGAAATCGCTGCGGAATGGAATAGAAATGCTACTTCCAATTTCTGGAGTAAAAAGAGGGGAGAAAAGTAAATGAAAATGTGATGCCAGGAGATGCCCATGAAACTCGTGAAAATGTTAGTGCAAAGTTTTTCAAGGTGCTGTATTAAAAACAGATCAGGAAATACCTTGATAATGTTATTCCATGGAGTGCAGTGCAAACAGGTTTAGAACACAGGAGAAAAGATTTTACCATCACATACAGTTTAAAAACTTGACTAATGTAATTCAAAATGTGATTGTAGGCTTTAAATCACAACAAGTATAAAACGTCAAGGCAAAAGGAATCACACATATGGAGCAGATTCTGAACTTGATCATCATTACTGAAGGTTTTCTAGAGCCTGCAGTGAAAATAAATGAATATATTTGAAAAGTTACTTCCATGTGAGGCATTCATAACAGCTGACAAATGTGCTTGGAAATGCCTTTTCAACATGTCAGCACGCAGTAGAAACGTTAGTGAAATGTGACTGAAATGGGATCTGTCTATAAGGTGGAAACAGGTGAGGAACCTCATTGAACGATTGTTTCCAAGTGCCAGAGCTTGAAGAGAAGACAGAGGTCTTGAATTAAAAATGATTACAGGATGAACAGATGAAAGTCGTGAGTGAAATAATTGATACGCTGATTCCATGGACAACAGTTAAAACAGGTGATGAACCTCATTGAAAAGGTGATTCCCAGTACTGGATTTCAAATTATTGACTGTTGAAATGGTGGTTTTAGTTCTTGCAGTGAAAAAGCTGAGGAAAGCTGGTAAATGTGGACAGCAGGTGCTGGAGTGAAAAGGGATTTCAAATGTCCTTGAAAATGTGCTTCCACTGTTTCAATTTCACATGTGTGTAGAATGTCATAGCCAATGTTTTTCCAGAGTCTTGAGTGATAACACGTGAGGAATGTCAGGGGAACAGTATTTGAAGCTGCTGGATCCAAATCAAGTGAAATTCTACATGAAAATTTCTCTCCAGGACCTACAGTTGCAACAGGTGGGTTATATTCTTGAAATGGTGATTTCGGGGATCAACTCAAAGTGGGAGACAAAAGTCATGGGAAACTGATTAGCAAGTGCTGAAGTGAAAACAGGTGACCAAGGACAGGGGAAATGTCATTCCTGGATTTTCAGTTCAATATCCTGAAGAAAGATATTGCAAAGGTGAAATCAGTGAGTGCAGCTGAAACACGTGATGAACAACACTGAAAAGGTGATTCCATGGATGCACTTTAAACACATATTGAAAGAGTGGAAAAGGTTCTTCTAGGGCCTTAAGATGAAAGTGTTGGAAAAATCATCAGCAAAACTGTGACACCAGCGGCCGCACTGAAAATATTTGACAACCATCTTTCAAAAATTGATTCTACCAGCTAGAGTGAAAAGAGGAAAAATGTGACTGAAAGGCTATTGGAGGCATTATCCTTAATACTGCTGGAAAAAAAGTGATTTCAGGAGGTTCCATTGGAACAGGTGAGGCTCATCTTTGAAAATGTGAATCCAGGAGTTGAGTTGAAACAGGTGATGATCATTAGTTAAAAATGATATTCATCTTGCTTTATTTCAAACACAGTACTTGCAAAACTAAGAAGTGTATTCGAGCGTGTGATTTTGGAAGACCTGAATAAACTGAACTGAACTGGTGATTGCAGGAGAAAGATAGGAATTAGGGAACCAACACCTTCAAAGAGGATATTTCCCGAGTTGGAGGGAAAACACTTTACAAGGGTCCCTTACAATAGAATTCCACCCCTTGCAGTGGGAACTTGTGCAGCAGTCCATCTCGAAAATGTGCCTACGGTCTGCTTTGGAAATCACTGTGGAATGGAAAGAAGAGGTACTTCCAATTTCTGGAGTCAAAAGAGGGAGAAATGTAAATGAAAATGTGATGCCAGAAGATGCCCATGAAACTCGTGAAAATGTTAGCGTAAAGGTTTTTCAAGGTGCTGTATTAAAAACAGTTCAGGGGTTCCCTTGAAAATGTTATTCCATGGAGTGCAGTCCAAAGAGGTTTAAACACATGAGAAAAGATTTTACCATCACATACAGTAGAAAAACTTGAGTAATGTAATTCAAAATGTGATTGTAGGCTTTGAATCCCAACAAGAATAAAACGTCATGGCCAAAGAAATCACACATATGGAGCAGATTCTGAAGTTGATCATCATTACTGAAGGTATTCCAGAGCCTGCAGTGAAAATAAATGAAGAATAGTTTTGAAAAGTTACTTCCACGTGAAGCATTCATAACAGCTGACAAATGTCCTTGGAAATGAATTTTCAATGTGTCGCTAGGCAATAGAAACATTAGTAAAAAGTGACTGAAACTGGGTTTCTGTCTGTAAGGTAGAAATAGGTGAGGAACGTGATTGAACGTTTGTTTCCAGGTGCTAGAGCTTGAAGAGAAGACAGAGGTCCTTGAATTAAAAACGATTAGAGGACAAACAGATGAAAGTCATGAAAGAAACAATTGAAACGCTGCTTCCATGGTCCACAGTTAAAACAGGTGATGAACCTCATTGAAAAGGTGATTCCCAGTCCTGGATTTCAAATTCGTGGCAGGACTGTTGAAAAGCTATTTCCAGTGCCTGCAGTGAAAAGGCTGAGGAAAGCTGTTAAATGTTGACAGCAGGTGCTGGAGTCAAAAGGGATTTCAAATGTCCTTGAATATGTGCTTCCACTGTTTGAATTTGACATGACTGTAGAATGTCGTAGCCAATGTGTTTCCAGAGTCTTGAGTGATAACACGTGAGGAATTTCACGGGAACAGTATTTGAAGCTGCTATATCCAAATCCACTGAAAATGTGCATGAAAATTTCACTCCATGACCTACTGTTGTATCAGGTGTGGTATATTCTTGAAATGGTGATTTCAGGGATCGACTCAAAGTGGGAGAAAAAAGTCAGGGAAACCGATTAGCAAGTGCTGAAGTGAAAACAGGTGACCAATAACTGGGGAAATGTCATTCCTGGATTTTCAGTTCAATATACTGAAGAAAGCTACTGTAAAGATGAAATCAGTGAGTGCAGCTGAAACTGATGATGAACCACACTGAAAAGGTGATTCCATGGATGCACTTTAAACACATATTGAAAGAGTGGAAAAGGTTCTTCTAGGGCCTTAAGATGAAAGTGTTGGAAAAATCATCAGCAAAACTGTGACACCAGTGGCCGCACTGAAAATATTTGACAACCATCATTCAAACATTGATTCTACCAGCTAGAGTGAAAAGAGGAAAAAATGTGACTGAAACGCTACTGAAGGCATTATCCTTAATACTGCTGGAAAAAAAGTGATTTCATCAGGTGCAATTGGAACAGGTGAGGCTCATCTTTGAAAAGGTGAATCCAGGAGTTGGGTTGAAACAGGTGATGATCATTAGTAAAAATGATATTCATCTTGCTTTATTTCAAATGCAGTACTTGCAAAACTACAAAGTGTATTCCAGCGTGTGCTTTTGTAACACCTGACCAACTGAACTGAACTGGTGAATTCAGGAGCAAGATTGGAATTAGGTGACCAACACCTTGAAAGTGGATATTTCCCGTGTTGTAGGGAAAACACTGTACAAGTTTCCCTTACAATAGAATTCTACCCCTTTCTGTGGGAAATTGTGCATCAGGCCATTTAAAAAGTGTGCCCACGGTCTGCTTTGGAAATCAATGTGGAATGGAAAGAAAAGGTGGTTCCAATTTCGGGAGTCAAATGACGGAGAAATATAAATGCCAATATGATGCAGGAGATGCCCATGAAACTCGTGAAAATGTTAGTGTAAAGGTTTTTCAAGGTGCTGTATTAGAAACAGTTCAGGAGTTCCCTTGAAAATGTTATTCCATGGAGTGCAGTCCAAACAGGTGTAGAGCACACGAGGAGCGATTTTTTCCATCACATACAGTTGAAAAACTTGACTACCGTAATTCAAAATGTGATGGTAGTCTTTGAATCCCAATAAATATAAAACGTCATGGCAAAAGGAATCACACATATGCAACAGATTCTGAAGTTGATTATCCTTACAGAAAGTATTCCAGAGCCTGCAGTGACAATAAAGAAGAATATGTTAAAAGTTACTTCCAGGTGAGGCATTCATAAGAGCTGACAAATGTCCTTGGAAATGCCATTTCAAAATGTCAGTATGCAGTAGAAACATTAGTAAAAAGTGACTGAAACTGCGTTTCAGTGTGTAAGGTGTAAACAGGAGAGGAAAGTCATTGAAGGTTTTTTTCCACGTGCTGGAGCTTGAAGACAATTCAGACGTCCTTGAAAAAAAACGATTAGAGTAGGAACAGATGGAAGTTATGAAGGACACGATTGAAACGCTGATTCCATGGTCCACAGTTAAAACAGGCGATGAACCTCATTGAAAAGGTGATTCCCAGTACCAGATTTCAAATTCGTGGGAATTCTGTTGAAAAGGTTGTTGCACTGCCTGCAGTGAAAAACGTGAGGAAACCTCTTAAATGTTGACAGCAGGTGCTGGAGTCAAAAGGGATTTCAAAGGTCCTTGAAAATGTGCTTCCACTGTTTGAATTTCACATGTGTGTAGAATGTCATAGCCAATGTGTTTCCAGAGTCTTGAGTGATAACACGTCAGGAATGTCACAGGAAAGTATTTGAAGCTGCTGGATCCAATCAAGTAAAAATGTGCATGAAAATTTCACTCCAGGACCTACAGTTGCATCAAGTGGGGTATATTCTTGAAATGGTGATTTCAGGGATCGACTAAAAGTGGGAGACAAAAGTCATGGGAAACCGATTATTAAGTGCTGAAGTGAAAACAGGTGACCAATAACTGGGGAAATGTCATTCCTGGATTTTCAGCTCAATATCATGCAGAAAGCTATTGTAAAGATGAAATCACTGAGTGCAGCTGAAACAGGTGATGAACAATGCTGAATATGTGATTCCATGGATGGACTGTAAACACATATTGAAAGAGTGTAAAAGGTTCTTCCAGGGCCTTAAGATGAAAGTGTTAAGAAATCAGGAAAACCGTGACACCAGCGGCAGTACTGAAAATATTTGACAGCCATCCCTCAAAAATTGATTCTACCAGCTAGAGTGAAAAGGGGAAAAAATGTGACTGAAAGGCTATTGAAGGCATTGTCCTTAATACTGCTGGAAAAAAAGTGATTTCAGGAGGTTCCATTGGAACAGGTGAGGCTCATTATTGAAAAGGTCAATCCAGGACTTGAGTTAAAACAGGTGAAGATCATTAGTAAAAATGATATTCCGCTGGCTGTATTTCACACACAGGACTTACAAAACTGCGAAGTGTATTCCAGAGTGTGCTTCTGGAATACCTGATCAACTAAAATGAACTGGTGATTTCAGGAGCAAGGTTGGAATTAGGTGACCCAATCCTTCAAAGAGGATACTTCCTGAGTTGGAGTGCAAAACCTGTACAAGTGTCCCTTCAAAGAGAATTCCACCCCTTGCAGTGGGAACTTGTGCAGTAGGACATTTCAAAAGTGAGCCAAAGGTCTGCATTGGAAATCGCGTCGAAATGGAATTGAAATGCTTCTTCCCATTGCTGGGGGAGAAAAGTAAATGAAAATGTGATGGCAGGAGATGCCCATGAAACTCGTGAAAATGTTAGTGTAAAGGTTTTTCAAGGTGCTGTATTAAGAACAGTTCAGGCATTACCTTGATAATGTTATTGCATGGAGTGCAGTCCAAACAGGTTTAGAACACAGGAGAAAAGATTTTACCATCGCATAAAGTAGAAAAACTTGACTAATATAATTCAAAATGTGATTGTAGACTTTGAATCCTAAAAAGTATAAAATGTCATGGCAAAAGGAATCACACATATGGAGCAGATTCTGAAGTTGATCATCATTACTGAAGATATTCCAGAGCCTGCAGTGAAAATAAATGAAGAATAGATGTGCAAAGTTACTTCCACGTGAAGCATTCATAACAGCTGACAAATGACCTTGAAAATGAATTTTCAATGTGTCGCTAGGCAATAGAAACATTAGTAAACAGTGACTGAAAGGGGGTTTCTGTCTGTAAGGTAGAAATAGGTGAGGAACGTCATTGAACGTTTGTTTCCAGGTGCTAGAGCTTGAAGAGAAGACAGAGGTCCTTGAATTAAAAACGATTAGAGGACGAACAGATGAAAGTCATGAAAGAAACAATTGAAACGCTGATTCCACGGTCCACAGTTAAAACAGGTGATGAACCTCACTGAAAAGGTGATTCCCAGTCCTGGATTTCAAATTCGTGGCAATACTGTTGAAAAGCTATTTCCAGTGCCTGCAGTGAAAAAGCTGAGGAAAGCTGTTAAATGTTGACAGCAGGTGCTGCAGTCAAAAGGGATTTCAAATGTCCTTGAATATGTGCTTCCACTGTTTGAATTTGACATGAGTGTAGAATGTCATAGCCAATGTGTTTCCAGAGTCTTGAGTGATAACACGTGAGGAATTTCACGGGAACAGTATTTGAACCTGCTATGTCCAAATCCAGTGAAAATGTGCATGAAAATTTCACTCCATGATCTACTGTTGCATCAGGTGTGGTATATTCTTGAAATGCTGATTTCAGGGATCGACTCAAAGTGGGAGACAGAAGTCACGGAAACCGATTACCATGTGCTGAAGTGAAAACAGGTGACCAATGATAGGGGAAATGTCATTCCTGGATTTTCAGTTCAATATACTGAAGAAAGCTATTGTAAAGGTGAAATCAGTGAGTGCAGCTGAAACAGGTGATGAACCACACTGAAAAGGTGATTCCATGGATGCACTTTAAAGACATACTGAAAGAGTGGAAAAGGTTCTTCCAGGGCCTTAAGATGAAAGTGTTGGAAAAATCATCAGCAAAACTGTGACACCAGCGGCCGCACTGAAAATATTTGACAACCATCATTCAGAAATTGATTCTACCAGCTAGAGTGAAAAGAGGAAAAAATGTGCCTGAAAGGCTATTGAATGTATTATCCTTAATACTGCTGGAAAAAAAGTGATTTCATCAGGTGCCATTGGAACAGGTGAGGCTCATCTTTGAAAAGGTGAATCCAGGAGTTGGGTTGAAACAGGTGATGATCATTAGTAAAAATGATATTCATCTTGCTTTATTTCTTATGCAGTACTTGCAAAACTGCCAAGTGTATTCCAGCGTGTGCTATTGTAAGACCTGACCAACTGAACTGAACTGGTGATTTCAGGAGAAAGATTGGAATTAGATGACCAACACCTTCAAAGAGGATATTTCCGAGTTGAAGGGAAAACACTGTACAAGTGTGCCTTACAATAGAATTCCAACCCTTGCGGTGGGAAGTTGTGCATCAGGCCATTTAAAAAGTGCGCCCACGGTCTGCTTTGTAAATCAATGTGGAATGGAAAGAAAAGGAAGGTACTTCCAATTTCTGGAGTCAAAATACGGAGAAATGTAAATGCCAATATGATGCCAGGAGATGCCCATGAAACTCGTGAAAATGTTAGTGTAAAGGTTGTTCAAGGTGCTGTATTAGAAACAGTTCAGGAGTTCCCTTGAAAATGTTATTCCATGGAGTGCAGTCCAAACAGGTGTAGAGCACACGAGAAGCGAATTTTTCCATCACATACAGTTGAAAAACTTGACTAACGTAATTCAAAATGTGATTGTAGTCTTTGAATCCCAATAAATATTAAACGTCATGGCAAAAGGAATCACACATATGCAACAGATTCTGAAGTTGATTATCCTTACAGAAAGTATTCCAGAGCCTGCAGTGACAATAAAGAAGAATATGTTAAAAATTTCTTCCAGGAGAGGCATTCATAACAGCTGACAAATGTCCTTGGAAATGCCATTTCAAAATGTCAGTATGCAGTAGAAACATTAGTAAAATGTGATGGAAACGGTGTTTCAGTGTGTAATGTGTAAACAGGAGAGGAAAGATATTGAAAGTTTGTTTCCAGGTGCTGGAGCTTGAAGACAATTCAGACGTCCTTGAAAAAAAAAGCAATTAGAGTAGGAACACATGAATGTTATGAAGGACACGATTGAAACGCTGATTCCATGGTCCACAGTTAAAACAGGAGATGAACCTCATTGAAATGGTGATTCCCAGTACCAGATTTCAAATTCGTGGCAATGCTGTTGAAAAGGTTGTTCCACTGCCTGCAGTGAAAAAGCTGAGGAAAGCTCTTAAATGTTGACAGCAGGTGCTGGAGACAAAAGGGATTTCAAAAGTCCTTGAAAATGTGCTTCCACTGTTTGAATTTCACATGTGTGTAGAATGTCATAGCCAATGTATTTCCAGAGTCTTGAGTAATAACACGTGAGGAATGTCACAAGAAAGGTATTTGAAGCTGCTGGATCCAAATCAAATAAAAATGTGCATGAAACTTTCACTCCAGGACCTACAGTTCCATCAAGTGGGGTATATTCTTGAAATGGTGATTTCGGGGATCGACTTAAAGTGGGAGACAAAAGTCATGGAAACCGATTAGCAAGTGCTGAAGTGAAAACAGGTGACCAATAACTAGGGAAATGTCATTCCTGGATTTCAGCTCAATATCCTGAAGAAACCTACTGTAAAGATGAAATCAGTGAGTGCAGCTGAAACAGGTGATGAACAATGCTGAATATGTGATTCCATGGATGGACTGTAAACACATATTGAAAGAGTGTAAAAGTTCTTCCAGGGCCTTAAGATGAAAGTGTTAAAAAATCAGGAAAACCGTGACACCAGCGGCAGCAGTGAAAATATTTGACAGCCATCACTCAAAAATTGATTCTACCAGCTGGAGTGAAAAGGGGAAAAATGTGACTGAAAGGCTATTGAAGGCATTATCCTTAATTCTGCTGGAAAAAAGTGATTTCAGGAGGTTCTATTGGAACAGGTGAGGCTCATCATTGAAAAGGTCAATCCAGGACTTGAGTTAAAACAG